>CH002858.1:83788-98923 GCA_000149265.1 Ciona savignyi
GTTGGGGGGCCGGGAGCGGGGAGTGGGGGGAGCGAACAGGTGGTGTACGAAGTGGCGATGGGTTACACGCGGGGTCGACCGTGTCTAGCTGGGAAGGGGGGCAGGTGTGGGGTGGAGGTGTGGTCTATGGGTGGGGAAGGTTGGGAGGGGACTATGGCCAGGGGCTCGTACATATACAAAACAAGTGATTTCCGCATTTCTAAAGAACTCACTGAGCGATCGAAGAGAGAAGAAATAAATTTAGAACTAGAGAGTGTCAACCACGTGTTTAACCACCACTATTTGTAAACCACATGTTGTATGCCATATATTCATGCTACAGGGTCCCTAACCACAGTTTGTATTTTTTACACCGATGTTGTAGTTTGTTACTGCTAGCATAAACAATCTTTTTATCCATGTTCATTACCCAACATATTTATTGTGGGATATGTGCACGCCAGGTCCATGTTATTCAAAAGTCCAGAAAGTTTTAAACGGACTGCAATAGTTTTGTTTCTGCAAGCATAAACGGATGGGTCCCATAGTTCTTAAAACATGCGTCTAGAGACAGAACGGTAGTCTGATTTTTCTCTGCTGGATGGCGCTATTTATCAGCTGTACTAAAGCGGGGAGAAGGGAAACTACTAACTAAAATTACAGACACTAATTTTAACCCATTCCTGAACACTAAACTCAACCGCAAGACTAACACTAACTCTAGCCCCATGTTTATTACACCATTTACGCATTTTAAGTAAATAGTGTTTACAATCAAAAAACTGCAAAGAGATCGATTACTTTAGCCAATGCTTGGAAAAATTCCAAAAATGCTCAGACAACCTGAATGCGGGGTTATGATGAGTTTTTTTTATAACTAAGAAACAAAAGAGAAAAAACGGAAAAAATCTCCTCGTGGGGTAATCAAACCATGGTCTCCCGCGTGACAGGCGGCGACGCTTACCACTACACTAACGAGGAATACGATTAGTAAGTGCGAAAACTAGTATAAGACCACTCAGTCGCGGGTGCCTCTAAATACTACAGGACCGCTTAGATCACTTAGATTGCTATAGAAAGTAATTCTAACCCTGTCCCAAACACTAATCTCAACCCCAGAACTAACTTTAACCCCAACCCTAACAATAATATCGAAAATAGTTACTCCCCAGATAATGCCACAAAAATAAATAGCGCCACCCAGCAGAGAAAAATCAGACTACCGTTCCGTCCCTAGTCGCATCTGTTGTTAAACCAAACTTCTTTTCATGTGTATTGTGTAGTTAGAAAAAGATTATTCATGAAAGATTTACTAACATTTCACGACAAATGTTTTTAAAAAAAAGCCTATTGTCAAGCAAGCACTGTAGTGAAATAAAGCTAAATTCCCCACACAGCCCGCTTTAGTTTTTCATGGCTTCGGGAAATTCCCCTGGGTTCAGTACATAAATTTCTGTGTTGACCTATCTTGGTTATGTTATCTAACAATTTTTAAAGTCATTATCCGATTTGACGATTCTTTGTTGGAGATGTCGGGGCAATATGGCATGCCTGTCACTATCAATATTTAAGAAAAAAATCTTATTGTTTAGGGTATTTTCCTAAATATTTTTTTATTTCTTCTAAGATTTAAATCAGTGGCTAATGCACTTACATTTCACCAAATCTGATTGAAAATGGAGCAGCCGTGTTCTAGCGTTATACCCCCCAAAAACAACTATTTTTAGAACAAAATACCGTTTTGGTTTTTAACGTACCCGGGAGAATTCCCCTGGATTTATGATCCAAAATATTGGGTTCTGCATATCTTAGCCATATTGTCTAATAATTCACAATTTTTATTGCGATCCTAGTAGTCCTTTTGGTACATATCGGGGTGACATGGCATGCCTGTCAAACTATGATTTAAGGACAAACTTTTAGTTTTTGAGATATTTCCCTAGATAATTTCTTTATTTCTTTCAATTGTTAAATTAGTAGCTAATGCACTTATATTTCCCCAAACCTGTTTAAATTTGGAGCAGCCATTCTAGCGCTACACCCAAAAAAAGCCATTTTTTAGAACAAAATACTGCTTTGGTTTTTGATGTCTGAAGGGAATTCCCCTTGATTTATCACCCAAAATTTTAGTTTCTGCATATCTGGACCATGTTGTCTAACAAATGACAAACTTTTATTGCGATTCCATTACCCCTTTTGGTAGATGACGGGCCCACAAATCATACTTGTCACAATCATGGTTTAGGAATATATCTTCATTTTTAGGGTATTTCCCAGGGTAATTTTTTTCTTTCTTCTAAGTGGTGAAGCAGTTGCTAATGAACTTATATTCCACCAAATTTAATTTAAATTGGAGCAGGCGTTTAAGCGCTATTCCCCAAAAAGCTAAATTTTTATAAAAAAAATGCTCATTTGCTTTTTAACGACTCAGGGAAATTCCCCTGAATTTTTCACCTAAAAGTTTGGTTTTTGCATATCTAGACCATGTTGTCTAACAAATGACAAAGTTTTAATGTGATTCCATTACCTCTTTTGGTAGTAATGTCGATCCACAAGCCATATCTGTTACAATCATGGTTTAGGAATAAATCTTCATTTTTAGGGTATTTCCCTAGGTAACTTTTTTCTTTCTTTTAAGTGGTAAAACAGTTGCTAATGAACTTACATTCCACCAAATCTGATTTAAATTGGAGCAAGCGTTCAAGCGCTATTCCCCAAAAAGCTAAATTTTTTAGAAAAAAAATAGGTTTTGGTTTTTTAACTTCCGTGGGGAATTCCCCTGGTTTAATAACCCAAAATTTTCGTTTCTGCATATCTAGACCATGTTGTCTAAAAAATGTCAAATTTTCATTGCGATTCAATTACCCCTTTTGTAGATGTCGGGTCCACAAATCATACCTGTCACAATCATGGTTTAGGAATAAATCTTCATTTTTAGGGTATTTCCCTAGATAAATTTTTTCCTTCTTTTAAGTGGTAAAGCAGTTGCTAATGAACTTACATTCCACCAAATCTAATTTAAATTAGAGCAAGCGTTTAAGCGCTATGCCCAAAAAAGCTAAATTTTTGAAAAAAATACCGTTTTGGTTTTTACCGTCCCTGGGGAATTCCCCTAGAATTATCACCTAAAATTTTGGTGTCTGCATATTTAGACCATGTTTTCTAACAAATTACCAAGTTTTACTGTGATTCCATTACCCCTTTTGGTAGATGTTAGGTATACAAGCCATGCCTGTCAAGCGTTTGATGAAAAAAAATAAAAAGAAAAAAAAAACGGACAAAAACAATATGTGTCCCATTTTTCCAAATGGGACCCATAAATATGAAAAAGTTGTTTGGCTTTAAAATCCAACCCTCAATAGAATAAAATCATCTTCGTTTTGAACACTTTAAAAGTAAGTTTGTTTTTGACTTTAATTTGTGTGATTTGTAACGAAATTTTAACAGATGAATAAGGGTATTCTACTACTTCTCTTCGTGCTTGTGTTGCTTGTTGCAACTGAAAATGGTGACGCTTGGTGGGCTCGTCGACGTCGTACATATCATAAATACAACCAACAAGAAAGCATGCCAGGTGAATATTCTAAGTAGACAATACTACAATTGTACCGACTTCAGATAAAATCGAATACTTTATATTTATTGCCGTTGATTGGCCAAAGGTGAGGGGATATTCATGCTTATCCTCGTGAACAGGAAAACCAATCGTTAGATCACCTCGCGCCCACCATCGGGTTTCCGAAACTATTTACATTGTGATATATGTGATTGTGACAGACTTTCATGCCTTGAACAAACCGGTGTTTTGTGGTTTCATGAAATATTTGCTAAGTGCTTCGCCATAGACAGAACCGACTGTCTACCAACCAACCTCAATTTTGCAAAGTTTGGGGTAAAAACTTATGCATATAGCAATGAGTATAAAAAAAACATTTGAACAACTCGTTTCAAGTTAGAATTAAGTGCCAAACGAACAATTTTTAAAATTTCTTTATTTTTCTTCATGCAGAAATGAAAAAAAATGCAGCTAAGGACATCTACTGGTGATGGGATACAGATGGTGCAATGCAACAATAAGTATTCAACAAACAATGCCAATAAACTAGAATGCATCTAAAAATATTTGGTATTTCTTTTAAAGCACAACATTCGTTCCTTTAGATTTAACACCAGTTTATTTACTGGAGTTACAGAAATAGTTTAAAATAAATAATAGGTGTCTTCTTAGCGTCGACTTTTACCACACAACCTAGACTCCTTTGACATTTTAATTATAGATCCCTGTGATAAATTCAGGGGGATTTCCCCTTGGACTTATATTTAAAAAATATAGATTTTTGGGCATAGCGCTTAAACGGCTGCTCTAATTTTGATCAGATTTTGTGAAATGTTGGACCGTTAGCCACTCTGAATCGTGAAGGTGACAGGCGTGTCACGTCGCACTGACATCTCCAACAAGGAGTCGACAAACCGCATTTCAACCTTAAGAATTGTTAGATAAAATCACCCACATTTATAAAAACAGAAACTTATCTACTAAACCCATGGGGAATTTAGCGAAGCCATGAAAAACTAAATCGGGTTGTTTTATGAATTTAGCTTTATTTTACCACAGCGCTGGAAAAGAAGCTTTAATTTAAAACATTTTTGGGGAAATTTTCGTAAATCCAACACGATTTTTATTTTTTAACTACACATGAAAAAGAAGTTTGGTTGGTTAACAATGGGACCCATGCGTTTATGCTTGCAGAAACAAACTACACACTTGGTGTATAAAATACAAAATGTGGTTAGGGACCCTGTACCTTGGATATATAGCATACGACATGTGTTTTACAAATAGCGGTAGTTAAACACGTGGTTGACACTCTCTAGTATTTAACCTATATTGCAAAAAAAAACATTGCTGTTTTTATTTAAAAGTGTGATTATTGCGGTAGGCTGTTACAATAAACCAACTAGCCTACAGCAAATAAATTAACTGTCCGCAAAATGTTTAAGATCACAAATAAAATGGCTAAAACTGCACCAAGAGCGGACAAAATGTTTGAAAGATAGGGAGGAGAGGTTAAGTATGCATGACCAAAACAAAAGCCCATGCATGACCAAAACAAATCAACCGTTAAGGCAAACAACGTTGTCAAGTTCCTGTGATATAACTGTTACTCGCAACTAACCTCACTAAAACGACTGTCAGTTAAAATCCTGACATAGGAAGTCTTAGATTTTTTCACAATTTAAAATTGAAGCTTGGATCTGCAACCTAAACTTACCCACCTTAAAGAATTTTAGAGTAAACCCCCAGAAACTTAACGCCACTGAAAACTGGTGGTCAGTCAACTATAATATGGTGTTCAAGCAATTTGTTTACTTCGGGATCGAATTGACGGATCGTGCTGATTCATGCTACGTGATTGTGTTTTATGATGAGTAAGAGTGGGGATTTGTATTTACCGCTAAAAGAGCATGTGTTTTCGGCTTTTTGCCACTGTTTGTTTGGTTACCTAATCACACCTGTTAAACTTAGGCAGATATATACCGAGTTAAAATATAGAAACATTCAAACCAGAAGCTATGGTTCCAGAAAAAAATCACGTACGTCGGGTTTGGTAAAGGGGACCTAATAACTTATGCATACCTGCATACACCTATTATAAAATATACTAAATGTATGAACACCAAAATGTTTCGTTTTGCAGAAACATTATAGCCACTATATCGTTTATATATGTCCAAATAGGATAGGATATTCATGTTTATCCTCGTGAATGGGAAAACCCAGGGGGTTAACACACGGACAATCGTCAGATCACCTCGCGCCCATCGTCGGATTGCCGGAGCTATGGCAGTGTGTTTTGTCTATGATTTACACGTTCCTTTAATTTAGTAGAACCCATTAATTCGCTGAGTCGAGGCAATGTTCGTAAAGTGCCTTGCCCTAGGACACAACCGAATAGCTAGAGACCAGTTTCGAACCAGCAACCTTTCGATTGAAAGGCGACGCACTTAACCACCAGGCTAACCGGCCGGAATAAAATAATTGTATTCTAGCCTAGGTTTGACGGCGTTGGCTAAATATGTGTTCCTTCCGATTCCACATTTCGACTTTACTCTGATTTTTTCTTTGCCTTTTTCTGCGTAACGCTGGTGACAGGAGTGTTCGATCGCCAGGTCATTATGTAGAACGGGTTATTGAATAAGGGTAAATTTTCAGGAATCATAAGTGGCATCCCCATAGTTTGCCTCGACTTCTACTTTTTCCCTAAAAACAAGGGGAGTTTCCGCTATCGGGAAACATGTAAAAAGGCCATTTTTAGCAAGTTCTAAACAAACAAACAAACTAGCATTTTTATTACCCATTGTACTGCGGGAAAAGATGTAAAAACATCAAACCGTAATAATATTAATTTCATAACTTGAATGCATGCCATATCGCCCCGATATCTACTAGAAGTAATAGTAAAATCGCAATGAGACTTTGTTATTTTTTGACAACATGGTCTGGATATGCAGAATCAAAATTTTGGTTTATAAGTCCAGGGGAATTCCCCTGGCACGTTAAAAACCAAAACGGTATTTTTTCCTAAAAATTTAGCTTATTTGCGCATAGCGCTTTAACGGTAGCTCTAATTTGAATCAGATTTGATAAAATGTAAGTGCATTAGTAACTGATTTAACACTTACAAGAATTGAAAAAAATACTTAGGGAAATATCCTAAAAAATAAGCTTTTGTTGTCAAATCATGATTGTTACAGGCATGCCATGTCGACCCGACATCTACAAGAATAAAAAATGTATGCGCAGTCAAACTTTGTTATTTGTTAGACAACATGGGCTAGATATTTAGAAACTAAAATTTTGAATAATAAATCCAGGGGAATTCCCCTGAGACGTTAAAAACCAAAGCGGTATTTTTTCTAAAATATTAGCTTTTTTGCGCATATTGCTTGAACGGCAGCTCCAATTTAAATCAGATTTGGTAAAATGTTAGACCATTAAACACTCTGTTTCAATTAAAAGAAAGAAAACATTTATAAGGGTAATTCCTTTAAAAACGAAGATATGTTCCTGAATTATGATTGTAACAGGTATGCCATATCGTACTGACATCTCCAACAAGGAGATCGACAAATCAGACAAGGTGTTACGGCACGCGGTAATGGAGTAGACTCACTTGTCTTCGTTGTGATTTATTAAGCGGTTACTAAAAGAAAAAACAACGTAAATTATAAGCCATCAAAACAAATAATATAACACACCTTTACATTACCACGTCCGTTCCTTAATATTAAATTAGTCCCAAAATCCTTGTAGTTTTCCTTAAGAAACGGAAAGAATAACAGGCTGCGTCCCTGATTGCAGCGTAAATGAAAAGAACTTAAAAGGCAAACGTTAACTGAGACTCAAGGACAACTCATAGAAATCAAAGGTGACAAAATAAGTGAACCATAAAAACGCAACTGCATTGGTGCAGTTACATGGCTCTCCAAAATTTAAACCGAATTTTCAATAAAAAAAAAAAAAAATAAAAAAAACGAAAATGATAACGCGACAACGTTGTACGAACTCTTAAGACACCGCCTTGTACGAAACAATGTTTATCCATCTAGTTATTGATCCTTAACAATGGCTCCCCGTTCGGGAATCCCCGGTTCCGCCCTTAATCAATAAAACAAGTTTGTAAATCGGCATGTCTATGACCGAGGGTGTACTCGTTCGTCTGGTTCCCAAAAATTTCCCGGATTTGTAATCTCGTTTCCGACAGTCTTTATTCGACTTCATCAATTTAATCTTTTCTTCTTTTTTCCTCTTTTTCCATGGCAGAAAGCTTGTCAGTGTTACTCTCTTGCGTCCCTGTGCTGCCCGCTCCCTTTTCTCAAAATCTTCAATAGTATTTTTCTTCACAAGAGAATCCAACCCTTTTTTGTCGCCTTTCAACACGAATCCTGGCGGTAACGCGGGTTTGTACATACAGTTGGAGCCTCCATTTAGACAATTCCAGAACCATCTGTATTTCTTCTCTTCTACTGCTTGGATGAAATGCTTGCAAAAAAGGTCGGCTTTTGTCGCTAATTTGTTTCTGTCGTCGTGTTTCTTTTCCACTACTTCCTTTAACTTGTTATTGACCCATTTGACCTTGACCATTGTGTCATTATCTAATTCATCGCCTTTCCCATCCGCGTACAAACTTCTTTTCTTCACCTTGTGTTCCACAGCCAAATCGTGAGAGAATTTGCATTTGTCTGCTTTCCCACACAAACCTTGCTTGAAGAAAACGCAGAGGACGGACTTTGGGTCTGCTCCTTTGTCAACTTTATTCTGAAAAACAACAACAGGTTTTAATAAACTGTCCATCTCTTCCCTATTTTTCTTTTTCTCTTCTAATCTCGGTTGCTCAATCTTCCTTGCAGTAAGATCACCCCAGACTGGACTTGCTGATGATTTACATGTTTCACAAACTTTGGTTGTTTCTGTCCTTTCTTGTTTTTCATTCGGAATGTTTTGTCCTTTATGATTTTCTTCGGGTTTGATCGTCCGTCTAAAATACCGTAAAATACCGTGAACATGCAAGGGGGTGAGATGCGATCTACGGCAGGTTGTACACGTAGCTCGGTTTGTGCATTTTCTTGCAATATGCTCTCTACTGGAGCCACATCCATAACAAAGTCCACTTGTTCGTAAAAAGTATCGTCTATCCGTCAAATTTATTTTCATAAACGCATCACATTCGTTTAAACCATGGGTGTTGCTGTGACAGTAGGTGCAAAAATATGACCGGGTTACCTTCTGGGGATTGTCCATACTTTCTCTTGATCGGATATGAAAGGAGCTCGTCGATCTGTTGTACGAGTTTCCTCGTCGGTCTAAAGCGGAGCCAATTTCTTGTAGTTCAGTGGATGTTTTCCCTTTCCGATTGTAGAGCGATAAACTCTGCTAATTTTTCAAAGGGTGGGTAATTGTTTTTATTGTCCAATTTATACTCTAGTATCACGTCTCGCCACCTATTAGCGATAAACGAAGGTAATCTGGCTACAATTTTGGCACTTTCCGTGGCGTAGTCCAACACCCCTAACTCGGGGATTTGTCTTTTTGCGGCAACTATTTGATTCAGAAAGTCTGAAAAGCGCCTTATACCTTTAGCGTCACCCGCTTGAATTCTGGGCCATGCGTATAGTTTAGTGGTGAATGATTTGCTAACCAAACTGTTGTTTCCATACCTATCTTTAAGTTTGGTTCTTGCTTCCTGGTACGCTTCGTCCGACTGCAGCAAGAAGAATCCGTCAACCACCGACCTCGGTTCACCTGATAAAAACTGTTGCAGTAGATTAAGTCTATGAGCAGCGCTGGTTGTTTGTGTATCGACTAAAGCTGTAAATGTAGTTTCCCAAGCCGTAAATAGCAGCGGATCACCGTTGAACACTTCGATTTTAACAGGCAAGTTGTAGTTGACGCTTACCCTTGATCTCCGGTTACATTTCTCCGCTGGGTCACATTGTTGCAATCGATCCAGTGCGCGTTGGGCTTTTAACGTTGCTTCGTTTACCAGGTCTTGTAAATGCAACGCTTTCTCCGACCACTTATTCTGCAGGTACGTGGAACATGTTTCCTTCCTCTCCATATATAGTTTTCTAAAACTGCGTTTGGCCTTGAACAACTCCGTTACAGCTTGTTGGATCGGTCTTCTTTCGTCCGACACTATTGCACATTCCGTGACGTCATCCACACAAGATGATAAACAGTTCTCCGCGTCTGACAAGTCTCTGTCGAACCTTGATTCCCGTCGAACCTTCACGTTAAAATCTAGCTCATATAATTTAACTTCGGACGCACTCGACGTTTCCATCACTTCCGTGTTTTCTTGGAACATAATCAACGCCGACGTCGTTGTAAAGTAACTGTTACGGCACGCGGTAATGGAGTAGACTCACTTGTCTTCGTTGTGATTTATTAAGCGGTTACTAAAAGAAAAAACAACGTAAATTATAAGCCATCAAAACAAATAATATAACACACCTTTACATTACCACGTCCGTTCCTTAATATTAAATTAGTCCCAAAATCCTTGTAGTTTTCCTTAAGAAACGGAAAGAATAACAGGCTGCGTCCCTGATTGCAGCGTAAATGAAAAGAACTTAAAAGGCAAACGTTAACTGAGACTCAAGGACAACTCATAGAAATCAAAGGTGACAAAATAAGTGAACCATAAAAACGCAACTGCATTGGTGCAGTTACACAAGGAGATCGACAAATCAGATTAAAACATTAAGAATTGTTATATAACATAACCCACATATGTAAAAACAGAAACTTACGTAATAAACCCAGTAGAAACTTATCTATACTAAACCCAGTAATTCCCTGAAACCACGAAAAACTAAATCGTGCTGTTTTGGGAATTTAGCTTCATTTCAATACAGCGCTTAAAAGGAAGCTTTAATTTAAAACAGTTGTGGTGAAATGTTCGTAAATTTAAGACGTTTATTTTTTTACCTTTACATGGAAAAGAAGTTTGGTTTAATAACTATGGGACCCATGCGTTTATGCTTGCAGAAACAAACTACATACCCAGTGTATAAATTACAAATTGTGGTTAGGGACCCTGTAGCATGAATATGTGGCATACAAAAGGTGTTTTACAAACGGTAGTGGTTAAACACGTGGTTGACACTCTCTAGTTTTTTATGGATGTGAAAAAAATATTTACATTATCTTAGTTTAAAGGGTCCAATTACATTTATTAACTGCACACACAATTTTTGTTACTCGAAATTGTTGTGGTATTGCGTCAGCTTAACAAATCATATAATCATAGAACTGGGGAAAATGATAACCCTAAATTTATTAACGAAACAAAATTTTTGTTTCTAGAAACGAAAATTTTAGCCGAGAAACGAAAATTTTGTTTCCAGAAACGAAAATTGTGATTCTTGAAGCGATAGCAAAAAGTTTCGTTTTTATGTTAGTTTTACGCAACTTTGTTTATTAATCTATACCTGACACATTTCTCCAATGTTAATATACATTAAAATCAATATTTATGGCTAGTTGTTTTAATATTTATCCGTTGCGCATATTTAAATCAATCTTTAATCCCGTTTGTTTGTATTGCCGTCCGTGAAAAGTACTAACTAGTGTGTTATTTTCAATTTTGTGGGTTTATAACTTTATATTTTATGGATGTGAAAAAAAATATTTTAGTTTAAAAGGTCCACACATTTATTAACTGCACACACAATCTCTGTTACTCGAAATTGTTATGGTATTGCGTCAGCTTAACAAATCATATAATCATAGAACTTGGGAAAATGATAACCCTAAATTCGTTAAAGAAGCAAAATTTTTGTTTCTGGAAACGACAATTTTAGCCGAGAAACGAAAATTTTGTTTCCAGAAACGAAAATTTTGATTCTTGACGCGATAGCGAAAAGTTTCGATTTTATGTTAATTTTACGACAGTTTGTTTATTATTATTTACCTGACACGTCTCTCCAATGTTAATCTAAATTATATTCATTATTTATTGCGATCAGTTTTCATATTTATCGGTCGCACATATTTAAATCAATCTTTAATCCCATTTGTTTTTATTGCAGTCCGTGAAAAGTACTAACCAGTGTGTTATTTTCAATGTTGTGGGTTTATACTCTTATTTTTTATTGACATGACATAATAAACACATTAGCTTAATTTAAATGGTCCAACTACATTTATTAACTGCACACGCAATCTCTTTCACATGAATTCGTTGTGGTATTGCGTCAGCTTAACTAATTATATAATCATAGAACCCTAAATTCATTTAAGAAGCAAAATTTTTGTTTCTAAAAACGAAAATTTTAGCTGAGAAACAAAGATTTTGTTTCCAGAAACAAAAATTTTCATTCTAGAAACGAAAATTTTGTTTCCGAAAACGAAAATTTTGATTCTAGAAGCGATAGCGAAAAGTTTCGTTTTTAGGTTAGTTTTACGGCATTTTTTTATTAATATATACCTGACACCAGTCTCCAATGTTAATCTAACTTAAAATCATTATTTTTGGCGAGTTGTTTTCATATTTATTGATTTCACACATTTAAATCGCTCTTTAATCCCACTTGCTTTTATAACCTCCCGTGAAAAGTACTAACCAGAGTGTTTTTTGTACAATCTTGTAGGTTAATACATTTTTAATTATTTAAATGAATAACAAATACAGTATTGTGCATGTGCTCAAGCTGTACTTAATGTCCTTTAATAGTCCGGGATATTTAGTTTAACCAAAAAGTATATTTAGAAACGATTATTTTGTTTTCAGAAACAAATTTTCCGAGGTATCGTATTTTGTGCGCACCGTCATCATCTAGTGGTAGAAACGAAAATAAAGAAACAAAATTTATGTTTCTAAAAATTATTTTTGTTTCCAGAAACAAAAATCGTAAATTAGAAACGAAAATCGCCTTTTAGAAACGAAATGAGAAACGAAAATTTGTAAATGCATGCAAAAGGATAGGCGCTACCGTTCCCACCTACTCGGTTGTGTCCTTGGTTAAGGTCACCACCACGAAACTGGTCACCACCACTTAACTACCATTGCCTAGACCCAACGGATTAATGGGTTCTACTAAATTAAAGGAACGTGTGAACCATACACAATAAACTGCAATAGCTCCGGTAACCCGGCGGGGGGCGCGAGGTAATCTGATGATTGCCCGTGTGTTAACCCCCTTGGTTTTCACATTCTCGGGCATAATCGACAAACAGAGTGTATAACGTTTGTTTCTGCAAGAAGTAACTAATGGTTACACGAGTTACCATTCCAAACTTAGCATTCATGTTTTTTGAATTAAATAATCAGGTTGGTATACTAAATAAACGACAATTAAAACACAGAAAATTAAATTGTTTTTATATTATTGTGGTCTTTTGGGGGACTTGTAATGTATTTTACGTTGTTATTTAATAATTCTTTACCTTTTTTTAATTTAATGCAACTTGTCTTTTCCAAATTTCGAAAAACTAAGCGAGAAATCGGCGGACGTGCTTATATTCTTGTTACATAGGGAAATCCGGTAAAATATATAATTCACTAGAAGGGTGTCAATCACGTGTTTAAACATCACTATTTGTAAAATACATTTTGTATGCTATATATGTGTTTATGAAAGTAGGGTCCCAACCACAATTAATTTATTTTATACACCGAGTATATACAGTAGTTTGTTTCGGCAAGCATAAACCCAGGGTCCCTGGAGTAACAAACGGATCTTGTTATCCATGTTCATTAAACAATATATATGCTATTGTTAGATATGTGTACGTCGGGTCCGTATTATTTGACATTCCAGAAGATTTTAACCGGGCTTCTTTAATTTTGTTTTTGCAAACATAAACTTAATGGGTCCCAAAGTTACCAAACAAAAATTCTTTTTCATGTGCAATTAAAAAAGTATACAGATTTGTATAAATATTTGTCAGATACATCTACAACCGTTTAGATAATTTAAAAAAAATGTAATTGCCATATTTTTTAACCTGCCATTATACAAGATATATTATGTTGATATTTGTGATGACTGTGAGGTGTTACGTTGGGGTAGGTAAAAAGCACATCTAGTCCATCTTAGATAGGATCTAAAATCCCCAACCTAATTTTTAAATCTCTTACGGTAAAATACTCGTTATAGATATTCTTTTCAATAAAAATCTTCATATTTAACATATTTCTTAATTTTTTTTATTCATATATATACAGTAGGCGCCGCTTCACATGGGGACTCAACAATTTTGGACATAATATCCGAATGGTCATAAAAACCGAAGTCGCAATAACCACGCTTAAATCCAAAACTAAGTATTATACAGTATGTAACAATATGTACAAGCGGTGGTACAGTGAACAGAATAAATAACATAGTACTGTGTTAGTAAATTTACGTCATATCGATGTGACTGTTTCGTTATTAAGGCCCGGTAGAGAGCGCACGCGCGACATGCATGTGTACAAAAATACGCATGTTGAAAAGGTGAAGAGTGTGGCTGAAAAATTAATGTACTGTAATAAAAGAAATGGACAAAATGTTCGTCATATTATCCGAAATTTGGTCATATTAAATGGAGAAATTCCGGACCGAATTAAGCTGGTCAAAATAAACGGCTGGTCATATTATCCGTGGTCATAATAAGCGGATTCTATTGAATTTTAAACAGCATTTGTTAACGGACGAATATTTTACCACATGTGTTTTAAATTATTAAAGCATTTTTTTAATTAAGCGCTATAAGGAAAAGAAGCTTAATTTCTGAAAAAATCGAGGAATTTCCCATACTCCCACTGATAGATGTATACATCCAGGGGATACACGCCATGCCTGTTAGCGTTTGACGAAAAAAAACAAAAAGATGAACAACTGACAATAACTAGCGTTTAAGTTATAATCAGAGTAAACACTAAATTAGACAAGGTGTTGTTCGAAATCCGCATAATTATCCGTACAAAAGTTCAATTTTTAACTCAGCCATTATAGAGGTTTATAAAGAAGGGAAATAATATGATGGGGAGGTGTTACGTTGAACGGTTTCAGGCCTGTTGTCGCATCAACGTAGTCGTTAAGATCAAGAGATCGTAGATCTTTATAGCCCTGCTTCAGAAAGAGTTTTTGAGAGTAATGAGAAATTGTAGTTGCTACGGTAAAATCACACCCATCTTCTCTTGCCATGTTATCGCTTTCTTTTATAATAGCAGCGCCGAATCCCTTGTTGCAACAATCAGCATCCACTGCCAGCATCACGTTAATTCTAACTCTCTTTGCGTCAATCAGAAAGGCTAAGAGGTATATTACTGTGCTCGACTTTGTGCATCAAATAGCCTGGTGTGCTCAATTGCGTACCTAAGGAATACTGTTGTTCTCTATTTGAGCTATGAGGCGTATTACTGTTTTAGATTGTGTTCATCAGGTGTATCGGCTTGACCTTAATTTTGCAAAGAGATTTACTCCGATGCTAGCCTTCCAGTATAGTAGTCGAAAGCACCAATTCCAGAATATTCTTTCAAATAGCACTCAGCGCGAGCTTTTACTGCAAAAACTCGTTCATCCATTGGGACGTTGAGCGCTGACATGGAAGGCTCTCGAGGAGCAAAATGTTTCGCCACGAATAGTTGTACCTCTTCCAAATGG
>CH002858.1:108926-122678 GCA_000149265.1 Ciona savignyi
TTATACACGGGAATAAAAATCGAAGTCGCAATAACCGCGCTTAAATCCAAAACTAAGTATTGTACAGTATGTAACAATATGTACAAGCGGTGGTACAGTGAACAGAATAAATAACATAGTACTGTGTTAGTAAATTTACGTCATAGCGATGTGACTGTTTCGTCATTAAGGCCCCGGTAGAGAGCGCACGCGCAACATGCATGTGTACAAAAATACGCATGTTGAAAAGGTGAAGAGTGTGGCTGAAAAAAAATACTGTACTGTAATAAAAGAGATGGAGAAAATGTTCGTCATATTATCCGAAATTTGGTCATATTAAATGGAGAAATTCCGGACCGAATTAAGCTGGTCAAAATAAACGGCTGGTCATATTATCCGTGGTCATAATAAGCGGCTTCTATTGAATTTTAAACAGCATTTGTTAACGGACGAATATTTTATCACATGTGTTTTAAATTATTAAAGCATGTTTTTAATTAAGCGCTATAAGGAAAAGAAGCTTAATTTCTGAAAAAATCGAGGAATTTCCCATACTCCCACTGATAGATGTATACATCCAGGGGATACACGCCATGCCTGTTAGCGTTTGACGGAAAAAATAAAACAAAAAGATAAAAAAACTGACAATAACTAGCATTTAAGTTATAATCAGAGTAAACACTAAATTAGACAATGTGTTGTTCGAAATCCGCATAATTATCCGTACAAAAGTTCAATTTTTAACTCAGCCATTATAGAGGTTTATAAAGAAGGGAAATAATATGATGGGGAGGTGTTACGTTGAACGGTTTCAGGCCTGTTGTCGCATCAACGTAGTCGTTAAGATCAAGAGATCGTAGATCTTTATAGCCCTGCTTCAGAAAGAGTTTTTGAGAGTAATGAGAAATTGTAGTTGCTACGGTAAAATCACACCCATCTTCTCTTGCCATGTTATCGCTTTCTTTTATAATAGCAGCGCCGAGTCCCATGTTGCAACAATCAGCATCCACTGCCAGCATCACGTTAATTCCAACTCTCTTTGCGTCAATCAGACTAAATATATCTCTGTCGCCTAACTGCTCAAATAGCCTGGTTCTAGTTGCGTACCACGGAAACGTTGTTCCTATTTGAGCTATAGCGTTGTCTGTTTTAATTGGTTCATCGTGTATCGGCTTGACCTTAATTTTGCAAAAATTTACTCCGATTAGCCTTCTAGTATAGTAGTCGAAAGCACCAATTCCAGAATATTCTTGCAAATACCATTCAGCGCGAGCTTTTACTGCAAAAACTCGTTCATCCATTGGGACATTGAGCGCTGACATGGAAGGCTCTCGAGGAGCAAAATATTTCGCCACGAATAGTTGTACCTCTTCCAAATGATTCTTTGATAGTTTTCTAAAGAAAACCCGCAAAGAGTCCGGACTTTCAGCTGCACAGTGCATCTCTTACCGCTTTGGAACAAAACCTTAATTTCTGTAAAACACATAATTTCAGTGGCACATGTGATGAACGCCAATTTGATACATCATGTTTCGCACCATTAAAATGTATGGCGGAAATAGTCATTTTACCTTTTTAGAAGGTTTAGTGATTACTATTATGACACTTTGTTATGACTATTTACGACACATTATGACAATTTATTCGATTTGTATACATTTCTTGATTTAGTTGAATATGATACAAGCACGAATTTTTTAATATACTGCCGACAAAACCATTGATAAGGCCTCTGTTTTGGTTTTTATATATGTGTTCGACCGGCTTGCAGTACGCCAAACCTGACAGCCGAGGAGTTATGAGTTAAACTTGCAATAGGCTACGTAGTTATATACACAACACACAAAAATTAGCTCCGGTAACCGCACGAGGATCTGACGATTTCCCGTTTGTTAACGCCCCCTGTGTTTTCCCATTAACGGTGATAAACATTAATATCCTATTATCTTATCACCAAATGTTGCATGATTTCAATAAATTTTCCATCTTATTTGACAAACTGTAAACTCCACTAACCTGAATGTGAACATGAGCTAAGCTATGGTAAAAACAACACCAACGTTTTTATCAAACCTTACGTAAATATGAGTAATATATCTATACCCATCCTTAAAATGCTAGACTGCTGACTCTATACCAGACATGGGTATACTAAGTCTCGAAGGCAAAAACCTGGCCGCTTTTATTCTCTTTTATAGTGGCCCACCGGATGTTATCGACAAGACTAAATAGCGATGTCACAGCTACTTATGTGCGTCGCTTGGCGATCGGTTGCTATATCTTTTCTAATGTAAAACTGCTGAATTTATACCTACCTTTTCTAATGCTAGACTGCTGAATCTAGTTCCAATGAATCGTTAGCTTGAGATTTTAAACTATGGTCAAACATCGCAAATTTACCACAGCACCCTCTTTAAGTATAGCGCTACAAGAGTAATTCAAATTTGATCAGATTTGATAAAAAGTTAGTGCGTTAGTCACTGCTTTATCAATTAAAATAAAAAAATACTCAAAATAAAGATTTGTTCCTGAATCATTATTGTGACGGGAATGGCATCTTTAAAAAAGAGTGATTGAATCGAATTGAAACTTTAAGAAGTGTTAGATAAAATTATCTAGAGATGACAAATATATATTTTGGGTAATAAACTTTGGGGAATTCCCCGAAGCCGTTAAAAAGTTTTTCAGGAATTTAGCTTCTTTTTGCCATAGCGCTACATTGATTAACACTCTGTAGTTATGGGTTTGGAAAAATGGGACACTTATTGTTTTTGTCCTTTTTTTTAGTCAAACGCTTGACAGGCCTGGTTGTGGAACCCCGACATGTACCAGAAGGGGTAATAGAATCGCGATGAAACTTTGTCATTTGTTAGACAACATGGTCTAGACCTGCGGAAACCAAAAATTTGGGGGATAAATCCAAGGGAATTCCACTGGGACATAAAAAAACAGAAAGGAAATTGTTTCTAAAATTTAGCTTTTTTGGCATTGCGCTTGAAAGGCTGCTCCAATTTAACCAGTTCGGTAAAAACTTAGTTCGTTAATAACTTCTTAACCAATTAGAGAAAATAAATAATTTCTAGAGGAATGCCCTAAAAATAAAGAATTATTCCTGAATTATGATTGTGACAGGCATGACATGGCGCTTTAATTTAAAACATATGTGGTGAAATGTTCTTAAATCTAACACAATTACATTTTTTAACATAAAAAAATGTTTGGTAAATATGGGACCCATGCGTTTATGCTTGCAGAAACAAAACTATGGTAGTCGGTTTAAACTTTCTGGAATTTGTAAAAAATGACGTCACATATATGACAATAACATATGCTATATTGTAAAAAAAACTTGTATAACAAGATTACCTCAGGGATCCATGCGTTTATGTTTATGGTTACTCGGTGTTTAAATTAAACTAAATGTGGTCAGGGGTCTTGCTTACATAAACGCATAGCATACAAATTGTATATTAAGAATAATTGTGGTTAAACACGTGGTTAACACTCTCTAGTCATATGAATTCGCATTTTCTTCTGAATGACATGACCGGTGTAATTTTTAACTTGATTGGCCATGTCCCACGTCCTTTCTTTATAATGATGCGAAAATGATCACTAGTTTTAGTGGAATTTACTAGGGGTTTCCCCTAAAAGTGTTAAAGATAGGTATGGGACGAACACATCTGATTTTTGTTCGTACTTTAATTCTCTATCTAAAACCAGTGGTTTGTTTTTAAAAAAAGCTGGCCTATCTTCAAATATGTAGTGGTCTGCTTTGAAGGTTATTTTACTATGACTACCACTGCAAGAGACAAATCCATAGAGAAGTTTTAATATACTTTGCAGCCGTCAGGAGTTACGAATGTTTAACAGGTCTGGTACATATAAAAATACCATTTTTGTTCAAAAATATTTGTAGGGTTGAGCCCATCTTGGGTTTTAACCTTAACCTAATACAAAAAGAACTTGTTTAATAGAATGTTTTGTAGATCTTAAATTATTTAGCTTGAACCAAATTGTCTAGTTTATTTTGTAAAATAGCTTACCGGTACTTATTTTTCGAACTGGTGGTTAGAGTTGTGGTATAAACAATACCGTGTGTTAAAAATATTTTTATAGACTAAATGGTCAAATACATTCACAAACTAAATATTGATGCCCAACCATTATCAGTTTTGTTATTTAGATAGTATTTGTGTGGTGTTATGTGTTATTAACTAGTATAACTACATCTACTGGCGATTTTATTCATGTATTGTATTTTACTTTACTCCATTTTACTTCAGGCCAAATAAGTGGAATAAACATATTTGTTGATGTATATAATTAATAATGCTTGCCAAGCGGTTAACATCATCATGCTCTTTATTGTATCAAGTTCCTTCACCTTCATTCATCAAGTTTGCTTCGAATAAATTCCCTGCAGCAAATGTATTTGATAATGCAGAGAGTATTCGGGTGGAATCATTTGATTCTACTTGTGAAGATACCCCGGATACTTATGAAGATCTGCTTAAAAGGGCGAAAGAACTAACCAGCTCTGATAGAGTAAAAAGCTCACTTTATGTCAAAGATGTTGCACGTTTTTTAAATGATCCACAATTTTTGGGGGAAGAATCTTGTGAACAGAAAACGTTTAATTCTATTGTAGATAAAAGTAAATTTACAGGCAAGTTGGTAAAACTGTACAATCAAAGTTCAGAGATTTTAGACCTTCAAACACCGGACCATATTGATGTTAGGGAATTCCAAGCTAAGATGTTATATGAACTTGCAAAGCAACTTGTTTTGCCTGGAAAATTTGACTTTCCCACCTTTGAACAAGACTATGAAAGTGTTAAAGAGTTGATGTATAAAGTTTTAGATACATCTGCTAGGGAATCGACTAGTAAACTGGTTCTTTTAAAAAGGTTTATGGCCGGTTGGTCAGATAAGCGTATTAAACTTAAAAAGCAAGAACAAAAAGCAAATAACCAAGTGGAAAAAATAAAGTATGAACATCCGAAAAACTCAATCCTTTGTTATTATTCTCCTACTCTGTTAAGACTTCACCAGCAGAAACGCTTGCTGACTGCACAGATGCATGGTCAACCAATGATAATTGATATGGATTTTGAGCAGTATTCTATAATCAATGACCTGTACAAGCAACTAAACAAGGTCAACGCTATGAACAGACGTATGTGTCATCCATTTAATCTGATCTATGCAAATTGGAAAAACAATTCTAGTGATCATGGCAAAAAAATTCATTACACCCCTAATGTCTGGTATGAATCTGAAATTATTAACAAAACAGAGAAATCCTATCTTGAATTGGAACCTGAGATTGAACGTGAGAGGCTTGTTTATTTGACTCCGGATGCAACAACTGATATGACCGAGTTTCACCATGATAAAGTTTACATTTGGGCTGGTCTTGTGGACAAATGTCCCCAAGCAGGAATGACCAGGACAAAGGCAAAATCAGAAGGAATTAAATGCGAAAGATTTCCACTTGAACAATATTTAAAATATGGAGGTATTGGGGCGCGGAAAAATCTAAATCTTACTACTGTTTTTGAAATTTTGGCAGTACTAAGTGAAACAGACAATGATTGGATCAAAGCATTCAGTGTAATACCTGCACGATTTCATCGTGGTTTAACTGAATTAGGAAAAGCTGCTGTTAATTATGATGAAAAAACTATTTTTCAATTTGAATCAGGGCAGAGATGGTTTGATGCTTTTAGTGAAAGAAGAGAACTGAAACCGAACATTCAAAAATTTGTTAAGCCATACTTTGCACGATCCTAATATGTTAAAATGAAATTGTTTAACTGTTTAGTAGGAATTACAATTGTTGTATATCATAAACATTGGGACGAGTAGGTCAAGTTCTTTTAATGTATTAAAAATTTTAAAGTACTATATTTTATTTATTGTACTTTAATTGAGGCTGTGCGCATATACTTAAATTTTGATAATGGTTTAATTAGCACAAGAACTTTTGATTTTAAGATTTTGATTGACTTGACAACAAATTATAATCGGTAACCAGTTAACCGGTAAATGCACAGCCATAACTGTTAAGGTGGGGGGAGGCAGTTTTTGTTTAACATTTTTTTTATGGATTTAAGCATTTAACCTTATTGTTTTTTTACTCGTGGCAATGCTCTTATATTGCCAATATTTTGAATTTTTAGGTAAATATAAAAAAACACACCACTTTAACTCTGTCCCACTGAATGTTAATACATTATTCGTTTAATTCAACACTCCAATTTCTTACTCTTTTCATTTTATTTTTTGTGGATAATTATTGTTATGGATACAAAAAATTACATTTTTTTTACTTAATTTTCCTTTTTTAGTGTTATCTTGATTATAGACAAAATGGATGATATAGATGACCTTTTAGATGAAGCTGAACAAAGCTTGAATATTTCATTAAATTGCAGTCAAAATAAGAGGAAACCATCTTCAAAAAAGTATGCTAAATATATATAATTATATTGATAAAGGACAATAGTTTTTTAATACTGGTTGTGTGCTTAAGTCTTTGCACATTATACATATAATTGTTTTCAATAGATCCAAACTAGAAGAGGAAATAGATGACATTTTGGAAATAGAAGATGATGTAACTATGAAAAACACTCGAACACCAAAGGTTAAAAACTTGTACTTTATTCAATTGTTCAATTATCAGTTTTGCGAACCATATCATTAACTAGCAAAATAGTTTGGTATATTATATAAAGTCCCACTACAATGCCACTTTTTTTTAAATCTTTAATAATTCTTAAGACTAATGACTGGAAGTGTAAAAAGTTAATTCTTTATCGTCGGTCTAGGGATTTTAACCCGAAATGCAGTAAAATTATTTTATTTTGTACCATTATTAAACTAAACACTGAAATAGCATAACTGATGTGCATTTATGTGAAACGCCTTTGCCCTCTTGAATTTTCCAGTTGATACAATTCTTAGCATTATTCATGTGCATGTGATGTATTTTCTTATTATTGAAGCTACTGTAGAATGATATATATTTAATATTCTGATTTGTTTTTAAACAGATTCCAGTGGACAAAAGAAAGTGCAGTACAGTGCCATTGTCAAGTGGCTCAAAAACGAAAAAGTATTTTTTTTCAATTCCGTTTATACTGTTTTTAAAGTGCATTTAATAACTCTACTTTTAGGTGCTCGGCTATATATCTGGGGGGAAGTACTACAACAAGAGGGTTATGCAGTGTGTCTGTAAAGAGGTTTGTAACTGCATAAACATTGGTCTGGTGAACAATTACACCACAAGCTCTTTGTAGGCTATCTACTAAAGTAAGATTGGTACAACATGCTTTTCTTTGATCCTAGAATTAATGTACTAGAAGATATATTAATCCATAGCCTTGTATATGCACTAGATGAGGAGATTAAGCATTTGGTCATTATTTCTTTGTCTTTTAGTCTAGTTATTTTGAACTGGGTAAACTTATGTATGTTATAAAAATTATTCAATGGTATCGGAATATGGTTGGTTAGGGTAAACTTAGTCAATGTACAGATTTTTGCTATATATGCAATTTCCACCGAAATGTGATAGGTTTGGTTAGAGATGCACAATATAGAATTTCGATTCTTTGAGATTCGAATCTTTACAAGCAATTTAATAAGAATAGTTAGGATTCGAAATTAAAAACGTAAAATATTGGCTGCGATCCAACGCGCAAGAACACGCGTGATGCCGATTATGCAGACGTCAGCGCATCGTATCAGCAAGCGTGCGCCAGTGGATAACAATGATAAGAAACTTTTGGTAAATCGTCATTGAAGTAAATTCGTAATCTCAAAATTGTAAAATGGCTTCTTCATTCGTATGTAATACCCGTAATGCGTTTCTCCATACCGAAAGTGCATCTATCGTGCGAAAGCGTCCGAACATTTTCTAAAGCGGCAGCTCGGAAATACAACTTGCATCAAAGCACAACAACATTATCTTATCAGTTGTCCCATACACGTGCATCGTGGACAGACGCGCTTAAAACTTACGCACGCACAAAGAAAGTAGGTCACGTTCGCCAGGCTGTAATCACGTGGTTTATCGCACCTTTAAATATGACGCAATTATTCCAAAGGCGGAAGAGTTATTTACAGGCTAAACACGTTAGTATTTGCAATATATATTTCACTTAAACAACTATGTTTTCAATAAACACAATGAATGATATCCTATGTATTCAATTTAATGATATCCTATGTGTTATTTAGTTAGGTGAATTTGCAGTGATTAATTTATTATTTTTTTACCGAGGTATAACTGTGTTAAATAGTAAATTAATGTTTAATTGTGCAAGGGCATTAATACCTAGTCTTGACACCAAACTGGGGAAATAAAAATTGTCTGGTGTTTGGGAGCATTTTTCTCAGCCATTCATTTCAACAACAACCTACTAGACTATTATCCTCCCTCATGGCAGATAGTGTTTAGAGATGTTACATATGATTAAAAAAATATGTAATGGTAAAATATTGTTGGACTACATAAATTGCTCTCATCACAGTTTAAAAGCATATGGCTAATTCACTATAAATGAGAAAATATATGCACAGCATAGCAAATTTAAATACATGGTAAAACATTCTAGAATAGGATTCAAAATGTATTATTCTAGAATATTCTAGAATACCTAACTATCCTATATTGTGCATCCCTAGGTTTGGTGTATTTTACCTTTATATTATTACAGTTAATAATCAAATGTTAAAGTACCCGTAATAAAAACAATACCGTTAACTTTTATCTTTTTACAAAATTTATTGGCATTATCCACTGAAACGGTCTATAATTTTCTAAGTTTAAAATTATCCTATCCTATCAATGGATAGGATATTCATGTTTTTCCCCGTGAATAGGAAAACCAAGGGGGTTAACACACAGGCAATCGTCAAATTACCTCGCGCCCATCGCCGGGTTGCCGGAGCTATTGCAGTGTGTTGCATATAATAGACACGCTCCTTCAATTTAGTAGAACCCATTAATCTGCTGGGTTCAGGCAATGTCCGTTGTGCCTTGCCCAAACCTACTAGCTATCGACTAGTTTCTTACCTGCATCCCTTTGGCTGAAAGGCGACGCACTAAACAACCAGACTAATCGTCACACATTGAACCCTATTAATAACTCTTATATATAAACCTTGCTAAACACTGTGTGAACCTATTAATGACATTACTGCTTTTTCAGATGTTGTGACCAACTTCGTTGTACTAATTGCGACTTTCATGTTGAACAATACAATAATTATAAATGGGATAATACTGTAGATTACTTGTTTCTTCGCAACAATATGCCAGATTTTCAAAAAGTTGCAAGCAAGCTCATAAAGAGATCTGGTAAATGATAAACAATAGGGTTTGTTCCAATATCAGAAATCTTATAACAAAGTTTTATTTTAGGCAGTCGAGCATATGCTTGCCAGTGTTCATGGAGGTCTGTCGATAAAGTAATTCCATTGGATGGGTACAAATTAAAATGGTTTTGTGGAAAAACCCACTGAACAGAGACCGCCAAATTCTATTTTAGTTATCATTCATATATTATTGATTGTTCTATATTTTAAATGTTTGTATGGTAAAAAGGTGCAGTTCAATGGTTGTATGTGATATAGGTAAACTGTGAAGTATGTTTTAATATTATTCCTTTTTTAGTTACATTTATACCTTTCTCTTAGTCTGTTTTTTCACAAATAGAAAATCATTTAGCATATGCATTGCTTTGTAGTTTGTACATGAATGTTCACCTGAATATCTAGTTGACTTATTAAACACTGCAATTGTAAATGTTCACAAGAATGTGTTGTATTGTCTCATTCCAACTGTTTTTGTACAAAGTCACTATTAATGTTTCTGCTCTGAAAATACCTGAAAGTCTCGGTATATGAATTTAATTATATTTATTTAATACAGTTTTAAACAACAACAGATTAAGGTTTAGTTTAAGTCCAAATGTTGAGTTTTTACAGCTTGTAAGTTTATCCTTCTGATTGCCTTTTTAAATTGCTGTAAATGGTGTAGAACGGCAGAATAAATCCACTTCCAATAAAAGCTCCCATCTTCACCATCAACATCCACTTGTTTTGGAATGGATTAAACGGTAGAATATCTTTTGCAGTAGGAGGTCCATGGCCTCCAGCTCTCCTTGCAGACTGGGAAAAACCTCGTCTAGCAACTATTGTAGATAGACGTCCGATCATGGTTACCTAAATTAGACAAATTTAAAAATTGTTAAGGTTGAATACAATTAAACAGTTAATTTCTACCTATTATTAATGCAGTATTCAGCGAAAATCATTTCACAATTTTAATATGGTATTCACAATTTGTTCATTTTATAGGCCACATTTTGTGCAAGTAGGAATGTACATTCCACAATTTAATTCGAATAAAAAAAATTTGTAATTATTAACCTCGTGCTCGTAAAGTAACAATCAGTTTAACGTATAAAATTTTATATCAAAGATAGAAAAAGGAACCTGCAATATTATTTGTTTAATCAAATTAAAAAGAAAAATGTTTTTCCTCATTCTTTTGGATACTTAGATCTAGATAAGGATATTACTATGTGCAAGCCTCCTTAATTTAGTACAGAATTCGGAATGTGGTCTTTTTTGCAATCTTAACTATACTTACCAATTTTTCGTAGATATTTGTATCTTCAACATAAATAAATGAACTCCCCAGATAAATAAGTGAACGACCTCTCTGTTAATTTATGTAATATAGTGTGGTCATGCTCGATTGAACACATAGATATCTAGCGTTTATATTGTTTAACAAGGGCGGGTGGTATTTATTTTTTTAAAACGAGATAAACTAAGCGTACGCGTCACTTATGTACATGATTTCCGCATATACGAAAGATTCTATGTTTTGCTTCTGATCTCACTGTAATAGGTTTAGCGAAAGAGATGCTGGACATTCAATCAACCTTCGGGGTCGATACTTCTTCAATGGTGGTATGTTTATATGATGGTGCTTCAGCGATGTCAGGGCAATACAATGGTGTGCAGAATCATGTAAGTAATTGGGGCCCACATGCCACTGACATTTACTACGCTACCCATAGCGAGAAGCTGTGGCTGACACATGCAGGGACACTTTCATCCATCAGCTCAGCAGTGGCAGTCATTCAGCTACAGAGGTTTGCTTTGTTTAATCCAGTAAAAGAATGGCGAGCCTACAGCAATATATCGAACCAAAGTGCCCTTATTTCACTGATGCGTCAGCGATTTAATTTATACAAACTGTCATATAAGCCCCATCATTGCACTCTCTTTCAAAATTTTGCGTGAATCGATAGTTTAAAGTTAAACGGGATTTTGATGAAAACTGCTACCAGTAAACGGTCGTTTAGCAGTTTAAAATTAATTAAAACTTACTAGCGTTTCACATTGGGCGAAAATCGGTTAAATGGCATTGCTTCTCTTTACATACATCGTGATTTACATACATCGTGATTTGTCATTTCCAAGTTTGGAAAAAAAAACATTGCCGCTTAGAGTTTATTTATGGCCACATATCGTAATGGTTCTCCCTTTTGTTCCCGATTTGTTTTAACTGTGTTCGTTGTTCGATTGTGACTTTAAATATACATGAGGTTTTCCGTCTTTTATCATGGTGTCAAAAATATCTTAATTTTTTACTTCATTAGACAAGAGACAATAAAAAAAGGTTTTAAATAATGCTGTTCATTTTTAGTGGCCATGCTTTGTAGAATATTTTCGATAGATGTCATTTCTACCACCGTTGTTTTGTCAATGACTTCAACTGCGACTTTTTTGTTTATCCCGGGACAAAAAACAATCATCAGAATACCTCGCGATTGGGTAAGGGGGCGTTTTCACACGAGTAATCGTCGGGTTACCGGAGGTATTGCTGTGTGTTGTAAAGTTTCTTAAACTTGGTGGAAAAAAACTTCCTTGGTTCAGGCAACGATGTCTTGCCAAAGGATATGGACTAAAAGCGGCAAACTAACCCAAAGAGCTATATTGGTGACTTTTTAGTTTGTACAAGTGGGTGTAAAACATTATTGCACACCAATCTATTCGGCCAGGCAGAGGACTAATGCGTTGTACTAAACTTAATGACATACAACACAACGGAATCGCCAACTGGAGAGTTACCAACCGGTAATCGTGAATAAATCCTTGAACGTGAATTTAACAAAATAGAAATAGCATATATAACCATGTAACATAGGAATAAACCAGTTTGCTGTCGACTAAGCTATTGCAATTGATGGTGTACGGTACAAACTGAACTATGTTTGGGTTGAAGCAATGACCGTAATTTACAAATGCTAGATCATTAAGTTGCAGAATTCGGTGAGCTACCACTGGGCCATGTATAATGTTGGTTTGTGCAATTTCTTTTCGTGAACTTAAATCAGTTTCTCTTTAAATTAAAATACTCAAGATCTGGAACAAAATAAGTACATCAACTCAATTGTATAGAAAATTCAACATTAGAAATGAATTTATTGCAAAGTCAACCTTACAACTGAATTAAGACGAAAAAGCAACCTGATCATTATCACGATTATTTAAGCGCGGCAACTACGATGCAATATCCAAGTTGCGCCATTATCCAGTATTTTAGATCTAATTTGTTTACCTATAGCCACTTATTTAATATGAATAATATACATATACATCTCGAATACCCATCTCGCGGTAATGTCATTTCAGTAATTAAATAATATGAAAATCGTTATTTCTAGAAGCACTATAGTTGACACATGATTAAACAGTTCAAGTTTGCAACATTTTTACTTTTTTCTCCGTTACCAAGATGCCTTTCTCGAAGAGAGATATCGCGAGATTCACCTTGGAGAGAAATCATTTAGAAAACATGGCGATTTATCTGAACAGGGTGGAAGATGAGACACAACAACATATCTCACCTTATCTTCGTCAGTACGCAGAGGCAGACTATTGACTGTGACGTAGGAAGGGTAACTATTGATCAGATGTTCTAGCGCAGGAGCGCAATCTTCGTCCATCTCGAACGATTTTTTTTCTTCCGAGTGGTAGATTCTACAAATGGATTATTACGCACTATTATATCACACTGAAACCTACGCTACGACCGAATTGTAAAAGCCATAAACAAAGCAAAAAGACGAACCTTGAGTTCTGGACGCAATGGTAAACTTGAACAACCGAGTTATCATTTGCATCGCTCTGTGCTGTCACAATACGAATCGCATTCTTTCTTAAAACCCGAATCCTCGTTTTCTCGTCAATGTCACAAATGTGCTGGACTGGATTTCCCGGTGACGCCATCGTTACGTCACATCCTTGGATCGTACGCGATTTCTCGTCTGAGCAATCCGAGTTAATTGATTATAACAATGGATACCGGATTTCAACTGACCCAAACTATTGGGTCAGTTAAACACGACATACCACCATGTAAAGCTTACCTGGGGTCATGTAAGGTGGCAAAGCATCATGTAAGAAGTTGATGGCTCTTTCATCAGCTACTGCATCAACATCAGCCATTCTCGCCAAACGCAAAAATAAATCCGAAATCTTCTGGAAGAAATGTTGTCGCATTTCAGGATTCTGTTTGGGGTAAAATTTGGGTTTTATAATCCATGGAACTTTTATTCCTTCCTTTTCACATAGTATTTGTTATTTGAACAATGATCAATATGATGTCACACCTTGTCAGAATTCTGCAAGCCGAGGCATGATAGATATTGAAGTGGAAGTCCCTTTGAAATCAAGAAT
>CH002858.1:123711-149793 GCA_000149265.1 Ciona savignyi
GCAGTGTTTCTGCTGCATTTCTTGGGTTGTAAATATTCCATTGCTTCTCCCCTTCCAACTGAAGAACAAACGCCTCTATGTCGTCATAGTGGGGTGCAAACCCTTGAGATCCAGGAGGCGTTAAATAACTGAAAAATTTAGAACATTGAATTTGAATTGTTTGTAATAATAATGTTAAAGTGTATTAAAGATAGATAATTTTAAATCACCACTAAAAACTAAGTTTAAAAAGCAATTAATTTTCAACACACAAATATTACGATTTAAGATTTTGCTTGTAATGGTTCTAGTTTGTTAAAATAAAAAAATAAATTTTATAAGACTCACACATTGGCCCCGACCATGCTTTTAAAATGCTCTTGCAGTGTGGCACATAACCTCCATACAGGTTTTGAAAACGCTTGGGGATTTTTAATTCGGATAGAACAGCCATTCTAGATGATTAATATGGTTCAGTTACATTACAACAAAAATTGCTAATTTAATCAGAGAATAAATAATAAGAGCAACAGACCTTGTAGTAATCCCACACAACAGGTGCAAATGCCCGGCCCTCAATATTATGAGTTTCCCGACATCCGTTCTGGTATGTAGTGACATCGAGATTCACAGAATATCTGACATTGCATTCTTTAAGTATTCGGTTCAATTCCTTGCTGCTGAACAAACCATCCGCGTAATTGGGAATGTGGCGGCTCAAACAAAATGGTTTCTTCTCCCATATGTTCCTGTAGGGTTGAGCAGTATTTTGTACTGGTACGGTGTTTATGGTCAGTTTTTTATAAATATGACAACTAGCTTTTCTCAGTTGGCATTATATGCATGTATTAAATTACAAAAATAGACTGCAATAATGAAGATTATTCATCTCCAGAAAAGTCTTTCTCTCCTATCAACAGGACACACAGAATAATAAGTATAAATGTTGCACATATTAAGAATTAAAATTAATTTTGATATGTTCACACTATACGACTTATGTAAATAATTTTAAACATGAACTTGAGTTCCTGTATTGTTATATGTGGACCACTGTCTTAAGAATTTACCACATTTAACCATTGAGTTTTTCTATCCTTTCCATGTTACTACCAAGTTAATAAAAAGCAACTACATTTTTTTAATTCCTAATCTAGAACTTACTCAAAGAATTTATCAGCGGTGTATGGAAGAATCAACCAATCAAACAAAACTTTTCCATCCTTCTCACTATCTCCATCGGGAAATGGCATTTTGGGAACACTCGACGCCTTTTTTGATATCGTTGTACACGATGATGATAAACTTGAAGAAGGTTTCTATGGTTTTGTGGTTAAAAACAATTTTTGTATTTGTAAAAAAAACACTCTGAAACTTGATTATTATACATATAAACAATTTCTGTCATAATGGAATCAATTTTATAATGTTTCATTGCAACATTTCCACACATAGATTTCATGAGAAATTTCCTAATGTTGGGTCACACTTATTTGATTCCTTACAATCGCTTTCTTCGGTGTTCGTTCTTTGATGTTTTCTCCTGAGCCATGAAGCTGGTCATCATTGCCAGGATCGCAAACAACCATCTCATCTTCAGCTTTGACAACCCTCAACCTTTTCCGTGGTGGTGGGTGGGTATCGGGGCCAAGTGTATGAGTGACGGCAAAACTCTCGCTCTGTTGTGATATATTGACACATGTGGTTGAGATCAGTCTTGGTGTTAACACACATACTCATACTGTCCATTTTTTGGAAAACAGGATTTACAAAATTAACTTTAATGATACCTGGAAGTGCAACCTCAGTAAAACAAATTTGAACATTTGTTTTACTGAGGAAATAAAAGCTAAAAGTGCTTCTTGTATAATTTATATAGGTTAGACTATATATCCCTGAACAAAAATTTTACTTTTTCTATCTTTTTTTCCTCTGTTTGAACAGGTTCATCATCACAACTACTGAGGCTCTGACTCGTGGATAGCTCTATACTAGCATCTATAAAAATACCATAAAACATCATTTAAACACAAATTTTTAACAGCCAGATTTAAAAATAAATTGGGGTTTTATTTAAACATAGTTATGTTGGGTTAAAATAGCAAAAAAACAGTTCAATTATGCGAAACACCAGCAATAGTACATACATTCCATTTTTAAACTTCTTATATATGTGTTTTATTTTAAAGATCTAAGTTGTCAATCGTTGGTAACTGTAGTGTAAGTGTAACCAACTTTTTAACTGCACTGAAAATAAGGACAAATTAGATACCTTTTTTGAAGAGAAGTTTGGTTTTGGTAAGTTGGTTTTTGCTGAAAAAAAGTGTGTCTTTAAAGGGGGAAATAAGATGAGGCACACAACAGATAATGGTTGTGTATGTGTCAAATTTACAGTACAAATGTTGGTAAGGTTGTGAATAATAGACTAATGACTTATCGGGAGTACACTTGTGTACAAATACAAAGATAAGGAATTAGGAAATACACTGAAACAACCATAGGTGGAGCCACTCATAATTAGAAGTCAAAACAACTCATTTTGTAACCACCTTTGCAAGCCAAAATTGACGGGTTCAGAAGAGAAATTGACCATTGGGATTTGTGAATTATTCAATTCAACAGGATTCCATTGTGGTTCTGCATTCAGGGACAATTTATCTGGAAAGTTTCCATTCATTACACAATTTAATTAATTAACCATTAAGGCATTGGTAAACTTTTTAACAGGCTAAGTACCTTCAGTCCTTGACAATAAAAAAAGCTACTGAAACACTAATTTATGACATTTTTGATGTCTTTTTTGAGGTCCAAAACTTAAATTGTTAGTGATTAAATGGTAACAATATAACAAAAACCTAACTCCAATAAAATAGAGCAAGTTTTAAAACCCTTTGAATCATTATGTAACAACTGTAACCGAAACATTTACAGAGTCAAAAGATTAAACTATTAACAAGTATATCATTCTAACCTTTAACTGGTTTCTTTTGCTTTGTTTTTCTCTTCGAAGCAGCTCGGCCCAGGGAGAATTTATTGGAGATGTTTTTAATGAGAGACGATGAAGGTTTTGATCGATCCTGGTCAATTATCGGATAAAATGTCGGCTCAGCAGGGCGCTCCTGGAGTGATGAGGCACTTTCAACCCTTTCTCTCTGTTAAGAAGTACAAGTATCAATACATCTGATGAACTATAAAAAAAATATTAATTTTGCTTGCCTTTGCGTTATTTGCAGTTGTTCCAGTTGAGTAAACCGCAAAGGCAGATACCGGTTTTGTTTGCACTTTTCCAGTTTTTCCCATGATAAAAAAGATTCAGAAGCATTACCTAGGTTGGATAACTGAAGTATAAAAAATATGTAAACAAGGTTTTGGTTCAATGAAGATGTGATGCTAACAATACTGAAGATTTTATTTGGTCAGCAGGATACTTTTATATTAGAAACAATCACCATTTAACAAGAAATAAAGAAAAACACAGTGTCACAATAATATAATAAAGAAGAAAAACATAATTGATGGTGGCCAGGGTGATGCTAAAGGATATTTTCATGTAAGCAATCAGAACACAGAAAACAATTTATATGTACAAAATAACAGCAATAATTTATTTACACACAATAACAGTGATAATGAATTGTAAACAAAGAATGAGGTATTATTGAATGGTATGCCAGGATAAAAAATATATAATAAAAATAAACACAGAACACAGCATTAGTCATGCCCACAGTTAATCCAATGAAGGATAATAAATAAAGTCAAGCATGTTCAACAGTTAAACCTGGTATTAGTACACAATGATACTGTGGCAGATTTTATTCTCCCGTCTCACATTCAACACAAACTTTTATACTGTGCGCCACAGTTTATCACACTGGGACACTGCTATTGTAATTTTTGCTTATTTATTTTTTTATATTTTATTTATTTATCATAAAGTGGCACCTGTTTCCATAATGGTTTCTTTGTGTCTCCTTGTTAAACTCCAGTTAAATTTAGTTTCGTATTGTTATTATTTTGTTGCTGTGATTCATTTTGTTAACAAATAGGTATAAATGTGTTGGATTGATTGATTGAAATTGGACTTTATGCATATTGTTTTAATAACAAATTGAACTTTAGTTACCCGACGGTGGACAAAAAGTAATCTGACGACTGCACGTGTGAAAACTCCTGCGTTTTCATTGGAATAAAACATGAACATTGTGTATGTTAGCGGTTACACTTTTAAACAAACACACGCTAGAGCGCGACATCCTAATTGAACGCATGACTTACTACAGTGACCTTTGGTGGTAGAAGAAATTTAGTATCGAGTTTCGATAGAGGCAATCTCTAAAAAGTGAATTTTACGAAAGGCCACTATTTTTTAAAGATATTCCTTGTTTTAAAGGCAAGCCACTCTTTTGCACCTTTGCGTTTTGGTGAATAATATCGTACTTCCCCGAAATTGCAACGTATGTGCTGCCGAATAGCCGAACGCTGCCAAAGAAAAACTTAGGAAGGAGCCCGTTGTAAGTGCAAGACTTTAAAAACAACAATAAATACCCGTTAAAAATATTAAAAAAACAGCCCGAAATAAAACGGTCGTGTATACAAATAATCAATCGACTTGTAGGCCTATTCAGGTGTCTGTATTAAAATGGTTTTTGTGACGTAACAAATCAAGGGTTGGTAACTGAACATAGAAAAGTAAGGTCGAAATTTCGTTTTTTATTTTTTTTGTTAATACTGTATTTGCATACCTACTTTCCCAAATGGTGACTCTATTAAATGCATGTATTAGGCCTACGGAAGTTTCGATCTCACTCTCGGACAGAACTCTTCGAAGAAAAATACATTTGTCCCTTACGTGATGCGCTTGGATTCTGTTCCGTTTCTAGTCGACATGACAGCTCGAGACAAAAAATCATTTATGGTTCACACATATCAGCCAAGGCGAGAATGAAAGAAATCCTTATACATGGCTTTGTACTTCAAATGGAGGAAACTGTTGATAACATCTGGAAAGAGAATCTCTTTGTGGATTGGACGTTTTACACAGTTTGGTCAAGTTAATTTTTCTTCGGGAATCGAGTAAGCTCTTTGATAATGTCATAATGGATAGTACCAATGTTGCATAGTACCAGTGGGTTAACAATACGGATTTGTATAGACGAATTTTATGTTGTACCCAAATTTGTCATACCAACTTCGGAGGATAAATATTGTAACCATAGACTCCTTAAAGAAAGAAGTCTATGATTGTAACTGTTTAATTTTAAAAAATAAATAAAAAACTTACTTTAAAGTTGTACAAAACAGAAAGATTACTTAAAGCCAAGCAAAAATATGCCATAGTCGAGCTAAAGCTGACATGTGTCGAAACTTCAAAGCAAGGTTAGTGGACGTTGTGGATAAGCATATGTATGACGTCAGGGTTGATGAAGTGTATGCTCAAGTTTGACTAGAACTACAACCCAACGGTTTATTTTAACATAATTGTATTTTATTGTAACCTAGTGTATATATTCTAATATAGTAGATTTTATATATAACTGTTATCATGATTTACAAGTGTTTAAAGCGTTAATCTTAGGTGAACATATAGTTTATTAATTACCTTACGTTCGTCAGGTACTAACCAAGTATTAAGGTTTTCGAGGTGATATATATTTTTCGGTGGAGCTAACCGCTCGGCCGCACATGTTTCAATAACCAGCGTTTAAATTTAATTAACACAACTGAAGAAATATATTTTTCTATTTCACCAGAATCGCTTAATGACCTTAAACACTGGACAGCAGGGCTACAAAGGTAGTTGGTTTCCCGGATATTCGAAATCCCATCCGACCAAAGCCACAATATTGATGACTGTGCGAATCAAACCAACCGATGAAAGGTGAAAGCGTCGGCCTTTGGAACTCACCAACAAATGGACAACACAATGGCATGCGCTGTACATTACCAATGTGAACCGCTACCTTCGTCCTCATAGCAATTAGCTTAATAAATTATTATTTGCCCTCAAATTAAAAATTAGATTTAAAACTGTTCGCCAGCTACTCTGTTATGTTCTTAGGCAAGGCACGTAGGAAACATCGCCTTAACCCAGTGGATTAATGTGTTTAATCTAATTAAGGAAAAGTCTAAATCATACACATCCCACTGCAATTTCTCCATTAAGAAGGGGGCGCAAGGTAATTGCCCTTTCACAGGGATAACCATGAAGAATATCCTATTATTCTCCGAATAAGTTTTAAGTAACATCACATCAGCATTGGAATATTTTAATATCCATCATAATAACAATGTGCTTTTAAACTGCAAAGTGTATGTTTGTTATCTTTACCTACCAGTTTTATTATTAACGATCATATAGTCACTTTTTATGCACCGCCCATCCAAATCTAAAAAAACTCGATAAAGTGGCAAATGAGAATGAACAGTTGCTCATACGTGACCTCGAAAATACGTCACATTATACCTATACATATGCAACGAAAATGCCAAAATCACAAAACGATAGTCACTGATCAATAAAAGTGGAGGTCTATGCAAAACATAATATATGGAAAAACATGTTAACGTGCATTACGTAATAAACTGCTAAATAAGGGTATCCCACTTTCTAGCATCCCTTTGTCTACAATGCAATGTTTTGTTATTTACAAATCCATCGTACTGACTAGCTTGCGGTTAATAAAAGAGAATAGCATAATCAGCACGCAAACTTTATGACAGTGTGGTCTCGTCTGGCTTGTTTTTACACTGAACATGGGCAGGATGACACAAATATTGTTAGCAAATTGTACAACGACAACTATTAGAAGTACGAATTATTTGTCTCTTGTAGCATGATTATTACCAACCAAAACAATACAAAAATTTGTGTATTATATTAATATAGATGTGTATCCTCATTGGAGAGTTTTCCAAAATGTTTCAAATTATATCATGCCAACCAGTGAGACTGTAATATTGTGTGAGATTGTGAAGCAGCTTGCTAAACAAAATTACAAAATCGAACCACCATGGGCTAATAATAGAAAACCCACTGTCTAAATATTAACCTCATCGGCCTTTTATTTATTTCTTTTTTTCCTGTCAAGTTTCTGATGCGCTCACCACAAAGACCGTATTTTATTTAGAAATCGGTCACGCCAGTTCTGCGAGATTTACTGAAATGATTTCCGCTCACCCGTCCCACCGGGCCGCCATTCTTAAACAGATGTTGGCTACGTGATCCTTTGATTGTGTGCTCTACGTACACTGCTTTCCGACAGTTCTAGCCTATATCCATAGGCTACGCCACCGTCGACTCTTTCAAATACATGTTATGTATTCGACTATTAATCGATAATTATTTAGTATATTTTGTGTTATCCACCGAAGAAACATGCAAAATAAAAATGGTAATAAAAAAATAGCGATTTACATGTTTTTTTAACTTGGTTGGGTTGCTCCCTACATATTTTATCTTTGCCAAAACGTCGCCGTCCGGTAGTCACCTTTTGTCTGTGACCTGAAGTAACCGTGTTTACATCACGTGACCAATAAAGCCAACCAAACACGGAAAACAATGCTGCGGAGACCTCGCTTACTAGTCAACAAAAGCGAATATAAGAAACGCTTAAACGACGCTCTAAAGCAGTGTTTAAAACACGCCTGTTTTTTTTGTAAAGGTGTATATATATTTATGACTAGATAATAATGTTTACTACGCTATGTTATTTCAGTAGCCCCATTTAAAAACGTAAATTTTAATGCCCGCCCTTGCTTCAAATAACCTTTGTATTAGTTGTAGTTGTCTAGCTATAAGTTTATTTTTCAGTTTTTAATTTTTTAGTTAACATATTAAAACAACAAAATGTTTTTTCAATAAACAGGTGTACGATTTGATAAGATTTAGATTTGAAAAGTTCTACTTTTTATGTGACAATTTAAAAAAAATGTCTGAATTTTTGAAGAGTTCATGTAGACTTAAATTGAATGAAGAGCAACTTGGAGGTATATTTGTTTATGTATTTTATAATCTACCGTACCCTATATGTTTATTATAATCATTTACATTCCCGGTACCTTGTTAGTGCTTAATGTGACTTACTTTTTACCTGCATTGTTAAACTGATAATAGAGATAGGATCAGTGTTAAATGTTTACTAGTCACATTAATCTAAGTATTTACAGATTCTTGGGTGGACATTGATTGCAACAATTTAGACTCTGTAAAAGTGCTAAATTATACACAAAATAGTGAAATGGAGCGGTTGTTACGAGAAGCACAGAGAGAAGGTTCAACGCCATCCACATCCAATCCTTCATCCGTGATTAATTCCACTTTTAACAGGTAATATTTGACTTCATGATATAGTATAAAACATTTGATTCCAAAGTTATCATGATCGGTTTTGTGATCAAGGTTAGTACCGGTAGTCATTACCAGCTCTTATGAGAAGGAGTGCCCATTTTATTATGTTCACTGTTGTTGAGATGTACATTTAACTATGAAATACTGGGTTATTGTTACAGGAAAAAATATTACAAGGCCTGTGATACGCATTTTTGACTTATTTTTATGTTTATTTAAAAATTATATTTAATATACAGGGTATAAACTCATGCAATTTTGATAAGCATACAATGCTGCAAATTACTATTTCTATTTGGTAATAAAAGTGTGTAAATTCATATTGCATGCTTACGATGATGCTACTACATTCTCAGTTTTGGCCAGAATTGCATTGAAATTTACATTTTACAATTGCATTAAATTTATTTATACGAATTGTTAAAACTTTAGAGCAGGGATTTCCAAAAATTTTTTCGGTGGCCCGAATGTCTATTTAATAGCGATTCCTTGGCTCACCCGGGGTGCTGTGAACTTTAGCACAAACAAATTCTAGAAATATTTAACTGAAAAATTATTAATTTTACTAAATTAAATTATTATTTAGGTTATTTCACTAAATGTTTCTGAAAAGTACGCTAGTTTAATAAGTGGCTACTTCTCAATTCGCGCTACTCACATACTTTACTAGCCTACTCACTTGACTTTGGTCGGTATAGGGGACATTTTTTTTAACTTTCGTATTTAACACCTATTTGTAAAATGCCATGAGAAATGCGTTTGGTTGAATGCTTAAGGAGAAACGGGTTATGGCAGTGAATACTGAAGGAGTTGGTGCAGTGTATATTATAACATTTTGTTTTAAGCTGGGATTTCCTGAAATTTGTTTAGAGTCAGTTTTGTACTAACAACTCTGGGTAGACATCTCCAAAAACGAGCTAAAATACTTAATTAATCCTTGCATTTAAAAAAAATTTAAATCTAAAAATCTTGTGAAAAAAAACAAGTTAGAAAAATTTGTTACAGTCTTGATATTAAAATTGCAATTCAAAAATGTACCGAGCATTGGGGTTTAATGTAGTGGGCTATAAATTATGTGAAATATAAAAAGATGTAGCTCACTGACATTACCTTTGGTTTGGCAATGTATTTGTTCGTTTAATTAATAAACAAAACTAATTTAAATGCTGTTACATGATATCAGCCAAACACACTGGATCGGATTTTATGACATAGGAATTACTGTTAATTTACACGGATGAACATAATGTCCTGGGCAGAAAATTTTATGATCTTTTTTATGCTTGGCAGCAATTTTCAATTAATTCACCCTATCCACACATAAGAGGGTCTAGTACAAAGAATGTTAACAATGCATAACAATGCTTTTTGTTTGTATCAAAATCCTGTTTAATTTAATAATTATTATATGTTTATAGTCCACCACGGCCACAAAGTCTAGCTGGAAGCACAGGAATTTCTCCATGTGTTAGTGGTACCAACTCACCAAAATACCAAGCTTATACACAGATTCAGGTATATTGAACAATTCATTGTGTTGAAGATGTTTAATGTTGAGCAACCAGAGCTAATAACATTCTTAGCTAGCAAACTAGATACTGTTAGGATAGGATATTCATGTTTATCCCCGTGAATGGGAAAACCAAGGGGGTTAAAACACGGCAATCAACAGATCACCTCGCGCCCATCGTCGGGTTACCAGAGCTATTGCAGTGTGTTGTATATGATAGACACGTTCCTTCAATTTGGTAGAACCCATTAAGCAGCTGGGTTCAGGCAATGTCTGTAAAGTGCCTTGCCCAAGGACACAACCGACTAGCTAGCGACCAGTTTCGCACCTGCAACCATACAATTGAAAGGCAACGCACTTACCACTAGACCAATAGGCCTAACAAATGTTGTTATTGAAATGCAGTTTTGTGTTGGTAAACCCAATATAAGCTAAATGCAATAACACTTAATACACCGGTTTTAAAAGAATTGATATACATTTGCCCGAAAAGAATTACTGTAATAATTTTTCATACATCACGTCAATCTTTGAATGAATAGTGTTCGTGTATTTTAATATATCAGTATGTAGCTTTTATGTTTTTCACATTTGCGATTGCGATTGCAGTCAGAAGACACAACAAGGCAACTTCCAAGCCCAACCAATCAGGACTGGGTATGGGACTGGTCTAGCAAACCAACCAATGCACCTCCTACGTATGTATTTTATGGCACTATAGGCCTAATATAGTAAATTATACATTTGCTATAGATTGCTGTACCATTACCCCGGGCATATTATTATTATTTAGTATCAATGTGTAATAATCTATATTTTTAAACCCAAAATATTGTTATGACATTGAAACAATTTTTAAAGTGTAATGTTTATCTACGAACAACTACAGGATAAAAAATCGGTCAGCAAGTTCACATCAATCGTCAGATGCTAATAAAGACAAACTCAAAAAATTAACGACCACCATAAGATTTAAAACTCTCTTTAAGAAATAATATGGCCAGAGTAATAGTTCAATCATTTCTCTGTTTAAAATGTCACACTCACCCACAGCAAGTCACGAAAAGCATATAAAATGGTTTTTACAACTATGGATGTTTAAAATGGGTCTGACACTCTCTAGTTTAAATTATTGTCCACATACAAGGCTTGCTAATGTGTTTAGAATGCTTGCAATTGTTTTATATGGTAAATAAGTACCATGATTTATTATACTATATCGAACTAAACTAATACATAATAATGTATCACCTGTGTTTCAATGCAGTGGCTTCCAGTTCAAGCATCCAAAGAAAAAAGGAACCCCATTAAGCATGCGTAATTCAGCTGCAATGAAACATGACATATTCTCGTGGGAGTTTATACAAGTTTTTATCCCTTCCATTATCTTAACCAACATCATAACGTTGGGAATTGGGTAAGTTATTTTATTGTACAGGTGGTAATATAACCTAAAATGCAATGTATGTAATGTGTTTATTTTTAAGATTGGGGAATCTAAAAAAACAAAAATTAATACGTATATGAAACAGTACAAGAATGGCAGCTTACCTAACAAGTATCAAAAACAGTGAACCATAAAAACCTTTAGTTCACCTTCTGCATAGGTTTTCATGTTTACTATTAAAAAAGTTTTCCTTCGATACTTTGAGCGGTTGCTTTGATTTTTGATAGTTTTGTCAGGCGGTCCATATAAAAAGGCTCTGCAATCATGCATGGTACACATAAATGAATGTGGAAACAGTAAATCTGGTTTTTTAGAATAAATATCTAGAAAAGACACCACATAGAGATATTGCTCAAACCTACGAACATATTATTGGTTATGGCCAACCACAAGTCAGTCTACCATTAGTTGAATCTGCCATTTATAACCCACACGAATTAAATATCTAAAAAAAGCAATGTTGAAATAAACATATTTTCTATGCAGGGTCTACATTGGAAAAAGATTGGCAACTGAATCTGCACGGAACACATAAGATTATAATTTCAATACAAGTAATGTTTATCATAATGTTAAATTGTTATCAGTAATGGATGTACATACTGTATATATATAATCAGAAAGTACGCACACTTCACATAGTACTAGTCTACAAGAAAATCATTAATTTTTGCAAAATTATTGTGTTTAGCAACTTTCAAAATCACTTCCTCAACAATAGTGAAATGCAGTTGGTTGATATTCGTTATATGAGGTACTTTCACTGCCAACATATTATACATGAGGGGATTGTCAATATGACTATTTAATAAGTATGGTGATTTTATTTAATAAATTGGAAGAATCCTAATCACCCACAAGACATTAAATGTACAAAATACCTAATAAAATATAAGAGTAAAGCTTTTGACATGATGCATTTTATCGGACTTTAAATTTTATTTCCGTGTTTTATAAGTTGTAGCCTTTTAATTACCATCCTGTGTTGTACTCTTGTTTTACTTTATTTCAATATTATTTAAACCATGAAATATACTTTATTTTATTCAGTATTTTATTTCCATACATTTATTTTTCCTACAGTTTTACTCTTTTCTTTAATGTTCTGGTCAATATGTCGGATAGGTGTATGGAGTAACAATGATTATATAATATATAAGGAAAACCTTTTGTACAATACAAAACTTTACCCTTCGTATACATGATGTGCCTCGGTGAAATACATGGAATGTTATGTTGTCATTCATCTGCTTCTCAGAATGTCATGTCAACCAAATAGGGTTGGGTGTTTATTTCAATCACAAATATAGAAATAACTGTTCGTTCACGATGTATTATTGATATAGCCCCATGAACCAAATTTGTGGTCGCCTATCTGTAGTTTCCTGGAGCTATTAGTATTTTTTAAGGGATAGGCAAAAGGAATGAACATTTAAGTGATTTTATTAGCAGCAAACATTGCATTGCACGGAATTAAAAGAATAAAATGGATTTAATTAAAGCATCATAACAGGTTTACAATAAAAACCCAATATTGAGAAATAAAAAGCACATGATTATAGCTTTCACCTATAATTCAGTATACACATTTTAAGTAACATAGTGCAATAAAATAATACCCTATTTTGATACAAGATTTTAAGGCACCTTCGAATGTACTTACCCTAGTGATTAAATTGATAATTAAAACATTAAAATTGCACATAAATTCCTTTCTATTATAAACCCTTATTAAAATAGACAGTTTGAATTGAACCACCGTGCTCCTTGTTAATTGACATACGGACATCAGCTTCTAAATCCTGAACTGCCATGGACCTGTAAACAAGAGTAGTTTTCAAAGGTAATCTTTTAAACAAGAAATGCTTTACACAATTCATAAAATGTTGGTAAAAACGCCAATGGAGATAATGTTACTGATATTACTTCATGATATTTTGGCTGCACTGACTATAAAAAAGAGCATTGGCAAACAGGTTTTATATTCCCTAAGACCATGTTTTTTTTTAAAGCAAGACATGATATAATAGCTTAAGGCCTAGAGCAACCCAACTTTCGATGAAAGGAAATCAGATGTTACCTCTCAATAACAACTGTCGTTAGTCACATACAGGAAATAATAATTCCCTACATTTAGATTAAATTCGATTATAAGAAACTCACGCTCTTTGAGGAAAGACCGCACAACCCAATGGGACCATGAATAATAAGCTGCAAAAGTTTCCAGTTGATTAGATTATTTTCCATGTTGGTTTCTTTATTGCATTAAACAAGTTAAATGATTGAAACAATGGGAAATAAAAAATTAATAATATCATATTTAAATATTCCATATATATATATATATATATATAAATAATATAAAATCAAACAAGTTAGCTATGCCTTCTAATTATGACATATTGTTATCAATTACATTATTTATAACTGGGCAATAATTGCTTTGGTTTAACATTTCTAAGAAAAATAAACCAACATCGTCTAGTTATCTTGTCAGGATGATGATGAGAAATTGTTGTGGTTTTACATGATTAAGTTCGCATGGGACAATTTTTAATGACAAGCAGTGTGTTGACTACATTGGGAGTAAAACTAACCACAACTGATTGGAATGACATCCATGCATTTAACACACTGTTTAATTTTACAACGCAATATATTTTGTAGTGCTAAGAAACTTTGTATTGTTTATACATGTTTATATAAATATATTATAAAATATGTCATGACTAAATATTTAGTTTTGAATATTAAAATATCTAGCTAGAAACTTAAAAATTGTTGAAAATAAAAAGTTTACAAAGACGTGTTTCCCACTAATCCATTTGAAATTTAATGGACTGTTAAGATTAATCAGTTAAGAATTAGAATTACTTTCTAATATATGAATGAAGAAAAACAATGATTTCATGCTGGACTAAAATCATAGGCATAAATAAAGGAGAACTTTTCCATGAAACACAGTAGAAACATTTTTTCTAAGTAAAACTAGAAAATTCTCATTGTGCTGTTATGAGGCCTTAATGTAGACGTTTCACTGATTTAAATAGATCAAGGTTTCTGTAAATTAACCAGACATTCTGCAGAAAAACATAAAAATGAGTAAAACTAATAAACCCCTTGTAAAGGGTGTGCATAATCGCATAATTATTATGGTCCTTCTACGTAAGAAATAAAAGCAACAGAAGTATTTTTTATTTAAAATGTATAAGCATGTACTACTTCTATTTCTCTATTGAACATTAATGTGGCAACTTTCATGCCAGTATGCACACTGCAATGTGAGTGACTTGATACAACAAATGGTACCAAGGTATACTCTTATGAACTTACAATACTCCAACCGCAGTAGTTTGAAATGGCAAATGCAACCAAGTACGTGATCTAAACCACTGCTTCTTTATCAAGCGCTCCATTATCAAGGGAAGGCAAACTGTAATGTTTGAGGTTGGTAAACATCTTGTAAGCAAACTGAAGGTAAAAAAGCTGACGCTAAATACTAACCGAATTATGCATATAAATTTAAAAATTAATAAGAAATCACATTTAAAATTTTTAGTTTTAAATTAAAATATAATAAAAAATCCTATTGTAAATTCTTGATGATTTGACTTAAAAAAGCAGATTTTTCTACAATTATACATGACACAAATGGGAGTTATCGAATGGCTTCTGTTAATAAGGTAGACAATAAAAAGTGTAAATGCGTGTGTGAAGTGATTGTCCTTTGAAATACCGGTACTTGTTCAGTTATTTTATACATAAAAACAACTAAGATAATACTAAAGAATAGGTACGTCTTCTATGCTGATAGCGCAAGTTTATGATTATATAAGAATGGAAGGAGAAATAAAAATCACAAATAACTAACTCATTCCAGGAGCAGCCATTAATACTCGCGAAAATACAACTTGGCTGATTCCAATCTGAGCACATTTCTGCAGAAAAATAAAACGTTGAACAGAAACCATAATGAATACAAAACTATAAAACAATGTATGGTTTGATATCTTAAACCATTTGCGTAACGAATGGTAAGTTCAATAATTTATAAATATAATAACTATACAACCATGTTTAATACTATAAACACACTGTATGTGTGGATTCCTGCTGCAAGTCGAACACACATTGCTACAATAAAACTTTATTAAATCACCTTGGATTTTCCTAAAACATTTCCATCAGCATCTGTTACTATTACCCCATCTTTAAGCTCTCTGAAATAATAAGGAAAAAATATGAAAATAAATTTTTACAGTAAGGAATCACAAAATGAGCATAATTAAATGTCAAATGAATTATTTTAATGTTGTGATCTATTAGACAACCCTATCACAAACATAATTCAAAATGTATTTTTGATAATTGGAGTCTTAATACAAAGGCAATTTCTGTCAGACGTATCTTTGTTGTCTAACACTGTGCCTACAATAGAGAAGATGAAATAAGACTTACGATTGTCTTGATAAAGGTATATTTACAGCATTGCCCAATGCAACTGCAGCAAAAGGGACCCAGCGGGCAACCACAGGTCTTGCTTTACGAGATAAATGATTTAAACTAACCGCAACTCCTGCATTAGAAACACAAGATTCGTTATCACACTTATAATCATCAAATTAGATTGCAAATATAGGAAGCACTATCACACATGTTACCGATGCTAATGTAATGTGCATGACTGAGATATTCCTTCAATTTTAGTAGAACCCTTGCCTAGGTTAAGGCAATGTCCACCAAGTGCTTTTTAACAGTTTTAAACCTGCACCCATTTGGCTGTTAGACACTGCATTAAACCTCTAAACTTGAATAAATGTGTTACACTGAAAGAATTAAAACATATAAATTATAAATTGCATAAAAAATTATAAAATAATTTATAATAAAAAAGCAAAATAAAAAAGCATAATAGATGTGTTATTGACTTACTATTAATTTAAGTACACAAATAAATATTTAAATAATGCTACAGCTCAAGACATGATCCTTAGTTGATTAAATAACAAATGATATTAACTTTAATAGTTCTCGCCTAAAGCAGTGGTGGTTGCTGAAGCATACGCAAACAACATTTGCTTGGAGGAAGTTCTGTGATGCTGCATTTCTATTGGTATAGTTGACTAGAGCATTAAAAGATTGATTCATCCATTGCATTAGGGCGACCTGGACCGGTGTCCTACAAATGAGTGGTGTAGTGTCAACAATGTATTATAAATAAAATATGTATATATATATATATATATATATATATTTATATATATATAATACTATAAGACAAAATACAGTTGGTTTAAAATTGCTATTTATAAAATAACTTCTTTAAAACTTCTAGAGCCAACTTTTCAAGCATTAAACCACAAAAACCCCAATTAAAGATCAATTATAATCCCAGTAAGTCCTCAGCACCTCGTTTATAGTTTGTAATTTCAAATTACTAATTGCACATACTTATAAAACTGCAGCATCAATCCAGTGATGGCCATACCACCAGGAACTTGGAACGACATTCTTCCCAATAAAGTCATTCTTTCTCCACTGTCTGGGTGGAAGGCTGAGTCATAAAGTTGTTTAGCATTCCACAATTGATCTTTAGTGGTGTCCCCAATACAGTTGCCAGCCCTAAAATGTAATGAATTAAATATTATAGCCAAATAAAAAAAATAATATAAATTGATGTCAATGTGTTGATGTCAAAGAAATCCGCCTTAAATAATATTATTCACAAAGAAACAAATGATGAAAATCAAAGTTATTATTAAACGCCAATACAAAAGTGGACAACATAACTTAGGTAATGCCAGTCGCACAAAAACTAAAAATTGGTTAATTAAATATATAAGTTCTCTAAATACAGATTAAATAAAATACTAGTGGCAGTCTTCCTAAGGCCTAATTTCCTGGTTGAATTGATACAGTAGAACCGCTCATAATAGTGTGAAATCTCATGTTCATGTACTGTGACATCACTATAAATGATGTCAAACTCATTTTCTAGAACATTTGGTGTTTGAACTACCATACAAAAGAGTTTTCTTTACATATTTAAGCTTTTACAGCTTTGTTTTTATTAATTTAACAAAAGAAACCACTAAACAAAGTATGAAAACAATCTTATGTTTGAAAATTTTTATTTTAAAACGAGGATGCAACTATCATCTCGGTTCATCTTTATAAAGGATCCTGTCTCTGCATTCTGTGCAAATTCTTTTTTTCCACATCCAATAATTAAAATATAATAACATTAATGATCATTATGGTATGTCAGTTAATACCATTGTGTAACTTTGTTGCCCTGTTGGTTGAAAAAATAAAACATACAAACATCAACCTGTAAGCAAGGACTGTATTTTTTGCATTTTCCAGTTTCGATTCAGACACCAAAGCTTTTCTCGGATCAGTGATTGAACAAAAGTGTCGAAGTCTGCCAGTAAACGTTGACTGGTCCCATCTTGGCTTGTCAATGTCAACATTGAGTTTGCAAGATCCACATGGATTTGTTTCTTCATTTGTGGATGCCATTATAGGATATTTAACTTTTTAAGTTATATACACCTTAGCTTCTTAGAATGCTTAACCATGCAATCTTTAAAATAATAACTTTAAAAAGCCTTCCATAAATCTTAAATTTTATTTTCAAGTAGCCTTCTTTAAATTTTAATTTCTATTAACCAAATATTTTAACCAAATTTTGTTTCAAGCACCACATATTTAGTTTCGGACACAATAGCCCTCCCCTAGTCATGTAAAACAGCTGTACAAGTCCTTTATTTGTTTATACTAGATGATATCTACTTTCTTAAGATTGGCAAATTATTTTCGATTTATAGGAAGTCCGTAAGAGTCAAATAACATATGGGCGCAGCTTACTACAAGACTAATGAAACTCATTGTTCTGAACCCTCGCGATCGCCGGTCGGTAGTCCGAACACTTTGATTTAATCGTTATCTTTGTTGTATTATTTAAACGACTGCCATTTTATCTTTTTTTGTTTTAAAATTTAGGTTTGAACAAAGAAATTAAAACCACTAAATGGTTTAAATCAATGCTTGGAAGTCTATTCGCCTTGGGTATATCCCGAAAACGAAAGTTTATATTGCCGCTGGTTGGAGTCCTGTATTGAAAGAGTGGCGACATTTCCGTTTCCCGCCAAACTAAGCATGGGGACTAAGTGTGTCCAAATTAAGGTTAAGGCACGTAAAAATTTATTACATTAGGTGTAACACTAACACAAAGTAGTTCCTGACAACAGTTAGTTTGTGAGGATGCATTAAGTAAAAAAGGTTTATCCATCCAAAGAGACTATACACCTGTTATAGTCTCTTTGATCCATCCAATGGAGTAAAAATCTAACATGAATATTCTATCCTATTGAGTATTTAAAAAATTCTATTTTAAAACTTAGTTTCAGCACAACCCACTCAGTGCCGATACTTTTAATCCGCAGTCATTTTATGGGGAAGATACAGATAATTGTAATCTCACAACCAAATAAATTCGCAGCGCGTAATTCGCAGCGCGGATAGGAGAATAGGATATTTATCTTTATCCCTGTGAATGGGAAAACCAAGGGGGTTAACACACGGGCAATCGTCAGATCACCTCGCGCCCATCGTCGGGTTACCGGAGCTATTGCAGTGTGTTGTATAAGTATATGATAACACGTTCCTTCAATTTGGTAGAACCCCTTAATCCGCTGGGTTCAGGCAATGTCCGTAAAGTGCCTTGCCCAAGGACACAGCCGACTAGCTAGCGACCAGTTTCGCACCTGCAACCTTTTGATTGAAAGGCGACGCACTTAACCGTTAGACCAACGGGCCGGACGTTAATAGACCGAACTAAAGCATCAGAATATTTAGTTAATTTTTAATTTTTTTGTTACAATATAGCATTAGCACATTTATGTAATTAAAAAAGAAAGCAGTAAAAAACAGCTTTTCAAGGTCAAATCTGCTAGTCTACTCGGCTGTTTAATATCCTATCTTTATATCCCGAAGATATTCTTACAAAAAGAAGATATTGTTACAAAAATAAAATAAAACTAATGTAAAGTACAATGTGGAAATGAGACGGAGTAGTTAAAACGTACATTAAAACACATTATTTGCGGCAGAACTAACAAATTATTTAAAATAACATTAATCAACTTGTAAACGTGACTTTACTAAGGGGCGCCTGCATTTGCAAGTTTAAAATAAATAAAACATCTAAAATGAAATTACACTAGTGACGGTAATGAGCTATGTTAAACATTTGAACAAAGAAAATTGATGTGCATAACAATAATCCACTTATAGGCCTACACTGGCCGTTAGCTAGTCGGTTGTGTCCTTAGGCAAGGCACTTAAAGGACATTGCTTGAGTCAAGCGGATTAATGGGTTTCTACCAAATTGAAGGAAAGTGTGTATTATGTACAACACACTGCAATAGCTCCGGTAACCCGACGGTGGGCGCTAGGTGATCTGACGATTGACCGTGTGTAAACCACCTTGGTTTTCCCATTTACGGGGATAACATGAATATCCTATCCTATTATATCCTTCTAAGCCTATAAGTGTTATAAGTAAAAAGTAAATTAAAATAAAAGATGATAAAAAAATAAGAAAAGCAGACAAGCAAGGGTAACTTTGAGTACAAGAAATAAAAAGTCTGATATTCTCGTACGCACCGCTGTTACCAAAGCTGTTGCAATATGTTTTATAAGATTTAAGACTTACTTTCAGTTTTAGTTTAACCAATTGTTTATTTGGGTTAAGGCGATGTACGCTCAAGTGCCTGCGCGTTAAACAAATATTGAATCAACATTTGTTTAATAACAAAATGTTGTTTTAGTTTATTAAAAATGATTCCCCACAGTGCAAAATTTTGAACAGCGCCACCTATAATTTCGACATTTATAGTCTCTGACTGTTTGTTTCTCCTACGCCTTAATAAAGAACGATTTGGTTTTATTTAACCGACAATAAGCTATTCGTAGTTGTTTGAAAGTTCTTAATATTATTATTTTAACGCTTGAAAGTATACCGAAGTAAAGAAAATGGCAGATGAAGCCGGAGATGACTCCCTCTACCCGATCGCCGTTCTAATCGACGAACTACGAAACGAAGATGTTCAACTTCAACTTAACAGCATGAGAAAATTATCTACCATTGCTCTTGCTTTAGGAGTGGATCGCACACGATCTGAGCTCATTCCGTTCCTAACAGACTCGATGTGTGATGAAGATGAAGTTCTCTTAGCTCTAGCAGAACAGCTAGGTTCTTTCACACCACTAGTAGGAGGAAATAGCTTTGCACATTGCCTTCTTCCTCCATTGGAAAGTCTTTCTACTGTAGAGGAAACTGTGGTGCGAGATAAAGCAGTAGAATCTCTGCGTTCAGTTGCCAATGACCACAGTGCTAATGATTTAGAAACCTACATGATTCCTTTGATCAAACGACTCGCAACTGGTGATTGGTTCACATCACGAACATCGGCATGTGGTCTATTCAGTGTCGTTTACCCAAGAGTTTCTAGCGCATTAAAGCAAGAACTACGCACAATGTTTCGAAATCTTTGTGGGGATGACACTCCAATGGTAAGAAGAGCTGCAGCCTCCAAACTTGGAGAGTTTGCCAAAGTGGTTGAACGTGAACAAGTTACTTCAGATCTGATACCACTCTTGCATAACTTGGCCAGTGATGAGCAGGATTCAGTCCGATTGCTCTCAGTCGATGGGTGCGTGACAATGGCTGAACTGCTTAATGAAAGCGAGTGTGAGCAATATCTTCTTGCAACAATCCGTGAAGCTGCTGCTGATAAATCCTGGAGAGTGAGATACATGTTGGCGGATAAATTCATTCTGCTTCAAACAGCTGTTGGACCCCAGCTCACTAATCAACATCTTGTGCCAGCTTTCCAAGCTTTATTGAAAGATTGCGAGGCTGAAGTGCGAGCAGCAGTTGCTTATAAAGTGAAGGCATTTTGTGAAGAACTGCCTGTGGATAAAAGGGAACAAGTAATAATGAGCAACATTCTACCACATGTAAAAGAATTGGTTACTGATGCAAACCAACATGTCAAGTCTGCTCTTGCCTCTGTCATCATGGGTCTCTCTCCAGTTCTGGGCAAGGATAATACAATTGAGCATCTTCTTCCTTTGTTCCTTACACAACTCAAAGATGAATGCCCAGATGTTAGATTAAATATCATTTCTAATATTGATTGTGTCAATGAAGTAATTGGAATTGATCAGCTTTCTCAATCATTGCTTCCTGCCATTGTTGAGCTTGCTGAAGATGGAAAATGGAGAGTTCGTCTTGCAATTATTGAGCACATGCCGTTGCTTGCGGCTCAACTTGGACAGCAATTCTTTGATGACAAGTTGAATGAGCTTTGCATGCAGTGGTTAGTTGATCATGTATACGCGATTCGGGAAGCGGCAACTATAAATCTACGACGACTCGTTGAGGCATTTGGTGTTGATTGGGCAAAGGACACAGTTGTCCCTAAGATCCTCAACTTGGCTCAAGATCAGAATTATCTTCGTCGGATGACCACAATCTTTTGTGTGAACGAGTTGGCCACTGCTCTTTCGGGAGAATTAGTTACCAAGCTCATCTTGCCCACAATAATTCGATTATCTAATGACAACGTTGCCAATGTACGATTTAACGTCTGTAAGTGCATGGAGAAAGTTGGCCTTCAAATAGATGGTACAAGCCTGAGCAATGATGTGAGACCAATGCTACAACGATTGTCCCATGATAAGGATGTCGATGTTCAATTCTTTGCACAGAGAGCTTTACAGACATTGGCTTGATCTTAAATATTAAATAAAATTGTACTTTCCAGCCGATGCTTGGTGTACATTAATATTGATTTTGTTGTGAAATTCCAATGTGCTGTGAATCTGTTCTTGAATACAGACCATATGATTCATTGTATTACCTGTTGCATAAAACTGCTTCTTGGTATTTTTTCCTTCTATTCAAATTACTCAATTCAAGTTCACTCCGCATTTCAAAGTTATGTTCACTTTTTTCAATTCTTGTAAATAGCTTATGTTTGATGAAAAGGCCAATATTTCAAGCTTCATATTTTTAAATTTCATTATTGTATGAAACATTCACTGCATAATAAATTTAATTTCCAAAATAGTTATTGTCACTCCTGTTTATGTGGTATGTATTAGGTTAAAACTGTTAATTTTTTAATGTAAGTAATATTTTGTGTACTAAAAATTCAGATTGTGCTTGTAAATGACACCTAAGTAAATTCAATATCTGCAGCTGCAGTTCTTGTTAATGATTAATGTATTCTGTTTAATTTTAAAATCGTAGATCATTCTTTCATTGGTTAGGTAGTTAGTAGGTAGTAGTTTAATCTGCATTTGGAGCAATTCGAATGGAAATAAACGAAGAAACGAAACCTCTTGTTAGTGGTAGCATAGCCTATGGATCGATTTCACACAAAACTACATTAGCGGTATGCCTATTACGGTATTTCATCGTTTAAAATACAAATTTTCCAAGTGAACTAAATGTGTAGAATTTCGAAACATAAATTTAATACTGGTGCAAGACTAAGTTAACTTGCATGTGAACATATTGGGATGATGATTGTGAGATGTTGCTAGTGTTTTTAAATAATAGAATGAAAATAATCAAGTTCCGAAGTTATCAGTATAATTTCCCAACATTGCAAGTTAAACTATTCGAAAGTTGTTGTATTTTACAAATTCTTTGATCTTGACCAAGTTTCGGACTTTATATTGGATAAATATATCACATTGTGTCAGTATTTATTGTTACTTTATATTCTATGGTCAGGATGACATCAATGAAAACAAGGATGATAAAAAGGAAAAGTTACATGTTTCCAAGACATATTGGTATCGGTGGTATATCTGTCTTATATTTGCTTTTCAAGGATTGTTACAAGGTTGTGTTTGGAATACATGGCCTGCTATAGATGATTCTGCAGAAGCTGCAATCGGATTTTCAAAACGTAATGACATTATTCTGGTACTTTTATAACTAGTTTTGTATATAAAACAAATGCCTGTCCATTATAAAATGCTAACTATAATTAGTTTTTCACAGAATAGACCACATTGCTTTATTTTGGTATTACCATAGTGTATGGGACATTGATTAAAATGTTTAGATGAGCACAAACTTAAATTTAGTGAAAATGTATCTGTAGTTGCCCAAAGTAGGTCTTGTTAACATGTGTTATCTTTTTCTTCTGGTTGTGTCTAGTGGTGACATGCTATTTGTTAATGAGATTGCAGAGACTGTAGCAATGGGTATTATCATTGTGGGACATTGTTTTTAAAACAGTAGCCTAGCTTTCAGCCAAATGTGGTTTGATAACAACCAAATTAAGGTAAACATTTTAAGCCCACAACTTGGCAGTTGGCATCTCACTTAATATCAACAGAACACAAATTTATATTTTTAGAGGACATTGAGCTTCTTGTCAACTGGGGTCCAATAGCATTCATCATATTCATGCCCATATATATGTGGTTGCTTCAAACCAAAGGTCTTCGGTTATCTGTAGTTTCTGGTGCTTTTCTTGTAGCAATAGGAACCGGTCTTCGATGTTTACCTCTTCCAAACAATATTCTCAAATAGTAAGTATCTGACAACTGAAATATAATTATGATTTTAAGCATTGTGACGTTGAAAGTGTTGGGAATATTATTAACTTACCAACTGGCAACAAAATTAATAAAAGATAGGAGGATAGGATTGTATATTTATGTTTATTCCGGTGAATGGGAAAAGCAAGGGGGTTAGCACACAGGAAATCGCCAGATCAGCTCACGTCTTCGGGTTACCGGAGCTGCAGTGGTGTGTTGTATATAATAGACACATTCCTTAAATTTGGTCGAACCCATTAATCCGCTGGGTTCAGGCAATGTCCGTAAAGTGTCTGCCTTATGACACAACCGACGAGTTAGCGACCAGTTACGAACCTGCAACCTTTTGGTTGAAAGGTGTCATGTCAAACCACCAGTCTAACCGCTTGGACGAATGAAAGATGAATGGATAGTTGAATCAAAATAGATGTTCAGAACTAGCTGGTGTTAGGACAAAGGTCCATCCACACTGGGTTACCACACCAAACTTAATATTCCTGTTTTCTTCAAAAATGAAGTCTTCTGTTTAATGGTTTTATCTCAACAACTTTTTTCCTGGCCCAACTGGCATATATGGTAATCACATCAGCCATGATTGTTGAGATCAAATCCAGGCTGAGAGCAAATGTGTCCAGGGGCAAGGCACCTAGCAGAAATAGCCTGGACCCTGTGGATTATTTTGAACCAAAAATTAGAATCATCTAAATTAAATACAACATACTGGTATAGCTCGTATATGTTTGCTTGACTTTTTTTTCCAAGGGACCTGGAATAGTGGAACAAGGTGTATGGCAGGACATAAAGGGTATTTATTTATAAACCTAATTTTAACAAAATTTACAACTGATGAGGAAATATTTTAACAGATTTAGTTTTTGCTTGAATCAATCTTTTACATTTGCAGTTTCATTCATGTTGGTCAATTTTTGAATGGTATTGCAGGTTGCCCTGTTATGGCAATACCACCAATGTTATCTAATGTGTGGTTTCCGGCATCTGAACGTATTACTGCTACTGGAATTGCAACCCTGTTCAATTATTTCGGTTGGTTATTTTGTTGTTTGTTTGGTTTAAAACATTTTTATTTGTACTCAAGGACAAAGCAACCAGCTAATAATTCAACAATCAATATTTTTAATCCATATACTATACATTGACATCAAATTTATCTGGTTAAATGGAATCTAATTTCCATATCAATAGCTTTAAAAATGCAAATTGAAATCTGGAAATAATGGGACATTGCACCCTGTGAAATAAATATTTGTCTAGATAAAAGTTTGTAAACTCTACCTTCTGTCTAGGTACTGGAGCAGCATACATCATAGGCCCTCTATTTGTAAACGAACCTTCAAATGCAACACAAAATATCACTTGTTGGAACATCACAAAACATAACACACCACGAAACAGCAGTTGCCAAGAGATTTTTGGCATCAGGTAAAACTTATTAAAAGTTTTTTAAACCATTTTTGTTACATGTCTATTTTCATTTAAAAGCCTTTGTTATGTACCTATATTTAATAGGATAGTCATTTTATATTCCCTTGAATGGAAATAAATTACTCTGTGTCCACCATCTAGTTGGTTCTTGCAGTTGCAGTTTATTGTATAATTTTCTATTTTTGACTGGTTTAGGGCAATGTACAATGCCCAAAGACACATCCGAATAAGCAAGCTGCTGTTTTAATCTTTATAATGAGACAATTATCGACTGTTATGTGCGACTTTATAAAATAAAAATAGAATTAAAACTAAGCGAGTTACAAACAATTTTAAGTAATAAAAATGAATATTATATTATTACAGAAATGAGATACAGACTGTGTTGTATTTCGAATTTGGATTGGCATCAATTATTTTCCTCGCAATGCTTGTTTTCTTCCCCAACAAACCACCCACCCCACCTAGTGTTTCAGCATCAAAATCAAGAATGAGCTTGAAGGTTAGACCAAGTACACAAGCGCATATATGTCGTAAATCTTAAATGACTACAACAAACTGCATTTGTTTTTCAGAGAGGTTTGCTGGCGCTGGTGAAACGCAAACAATACTTGGTCGTTGCGTTTGTATCTTCGATAATATTTGGAACTTGGGGTGGATGGACTGGTGTTATGGCAATTATTTTAAAGCCAATGAATGTTCCACACGGTTGGTTCATTGTTC
>CH002858.1:160205-185106 GCA_000149265.1 Ciona savignyi
TGGCATTAGCAATACTGTAGCATAGGCGTATTTACTTTTAAAGTTTTTTATGGTTATCTTTTTCGCACTGCCAGCTTTAGATCCAATAGTCATGCTTGTTTGCATTGATGGCCTTCCGACAGTGGAACTTGAAATATCCATTGGTGTTGAATCACTCATGGTTGGTGCTGCACCAGACTGCAGTCTGCAAAAGAAAACAACAAATATCATAAAGAATGAGATGATTAATGTAATTGCAAAATCACATTTTTTATTTATAATTTTGTACAGTACAAATGGTACTGGTAGTAATTTTGTCCTTATTTTAGGTAACGTACCAATCATCATCTTAGGTTTAACAACTATGAAGAATGTGACATATGTTAGGTGTCACATATAGCACGACTAAAATTTACATTCAGAAATTTAATAACTGGAGAACAAAACATTCAATTCAAGACTATATTAACCATATTTTGTTCATACAGGCGGTTACATAACTAAAAGTTGGAAACACGGGGTTAGCAGCTGGGGTAAATAAGGAATTTTAACAAATGAGACCATACATCACGTAAATCTTGCTATCTAATGGTACCTTTGGCCATAGCAATTTATATGAAATTTGATTTAAACTGATACTGAATTGAAACCACAGAATCTATGCGTTTTTAAACTCGCACGAGATTGGCGGGTTAAAAGGTTAGGCATAATAATTTTATGATTATGGGCATTAGTGATAGGAGGCCAGAAGTGGGTAAGAGAAAAATTTTAAGCCGTTTGGTTTGTATGGGAACGTTTAAGTTTCTGCAACCCGACTTTGGAAACGAGGAATTCTCATATTCCAAAATCATTAAACAAATGACAAAAACATGCATATACTGTTACAATAAAACAACCTGGGCCTCTTTCTAGGCCTTTCCAGTTTAAACGACCAGTGCGAGAGCGGTACGGCCTAATACCAAAACACTACTGTGTAGCCTTGATATAGTGAGGGACTATAAAATTAAACAACATCAAAAACAGGGTTGCCAGACGGAAAGTACGCTTTACGGCCAAACTGTTTTTGCTTTACGGCCAAAATTCGGCCAATTTGTATCAAGTGCAAAATAACCTATTTAATTTAGCCAATTGGGCTATTTATCTCTTTATTTGTTGAAAAATTGTATAATTTTGATTTCCTCCAGATTTGTCAAACCCGTTTAACTACTATATAGCAGCGGTTCCCAAACTTTTTTTGTTGGCGGCGCCTTTTGTAAACTTTTTAAACCTTGCGGCTCCCTTATAATGCCAAAATTTTCAAAATGCAAGTATTGTATATTCAGACTAGCACACATTTGGATAACCATTCAAACTCTTTAAAACTATTCACTAAAGTGACGATTGACGAACAGTCAATTAATGCAAAGCAGGTATTTGACAAACCATTATTCGAAAAACAATCCCATGTTAGTTAACAAATAGTGGCAGATAACACCGAACAATGGATTTTGAAGAAGTAAAACGAATACTGTACGCCAGAGTATGGGGTTGCACACCTGGCTCAAACATCTCCAATTAACGTTTTAATGGTGTAACGCACATGTACTGTTTTTTTGTAAAAAAAAACAATAAATGCAGCAACTTCCGCATGCTTTCGTGGCGCCCCTGGCCAAGTCTCGCGGCTCCCTAGGGCGCCGCGGCTCCCTAGGGCGCCGCGGCGCCCAGTTTGGGAACCGCTGCTATATAGGAATGCCTACCGTTATTATTTTATTTTAAAACGTCATAATCAGCTTTGTGATTTGGAAATGAGACAGTTGATATTAATTTATTTCCATATACTGTCTCTCTTTTTCCTTTATTTCTACTGTAGCGTAAAAAATAATATGACACTTCGGCCAAAAACTTGACAATATGCGTATACGGCCAAATTCGGCCAGATTTTTCCGCACGGCCAAACTATTTTTTTTGCGGCCGAGACGATTTTGGTAAGGCCAAATTTCTGAAATTTGGCCGTGAAAAAGGCCAAATGGCAACCCTGATCAAAAACATTTATATCCAAAGTTCATAAAAGATAAAAGTTGTGTACATGTGATAGTGACGATTGAGCACCATATTTAGTCCACGATTTTTGTTGACTTAAAAGCTATCATATTCATATCAAGCTGCAAAAATCAATTCGCAACGAAAAAATCATCAGATATAAAAAATGTGGTTTAAAAATTGTTTCAAATTTTATAATTTTTCCTGTATGACGGATTATCCTTATCCTACGTATGGTCAACCAACTATAGCTGATGTATCCTGACGTTTAACTAATTATGATAGGATAGGAATTAGAATAAGATAGGATAGGATAGGATATTCATGTTTATCCCCGTGAATGGGAAAACCAAGGGGGTTAACACACGGGCAACCGTCAGATCACCTCGCGCCCACCGTCCGGTTAACGGAGGTATTGCAGTGTGTTGTATATGATATACACTTTCCCTAAATTTGGTAGAACCCATTAATCCACTGGATTCAGGCAATGTCCGTAAAGTGCCTTGCCTAAGGACACAACCGACTAGCTAGCGACCAGTTTCGCACCTGAAACCTTTCTGAAGAAGTAAGTAGCTCGCCGAAGCATCCGTTTAAAGGTTTGAGTAGCATCAGTTAAAAAATTTAGTCGCCATACCGTTGTTTGAAAACCCAGTGGATTCAAAGGTTTAAAACAATTCTAAAGGCACGTAACGTACATTGCCCGAACGCATCGGCTGAATGGATTCTACTAAATTGAAGAAACGTGTGAATCATGTACAACATACTGCAATGGCTCCGGTAACAGAACGGTGGACCCAAGATAATCTGACGATTACCCGTGTGTTAACCCCTTGGTTTTCCCACTCACATGGATAAACATAAATATCATATCCCATCTTATAAACCCAAACGCTAAAACAATAAAATCCAATCCTTACTATATATTTAAAATATACGCACTAACCTTAGGATATGGGATAAGATGGGATAGAATATATATTAATCCCTAACCCTTAAATATGCTTATTTATTCTGTAAAAACCTAGCCTTCGTTAAAACACCGAAGCAGAGAAAAACGAAAAACTACCAGTTGTCAAAACACGTCATGGTAAAAGAAATAAATATTAACAATATAAAAGAGAATATTTATGTTTTATCCCAATTAATAGCTAAAAATCGGGAGGTTATCCCAAGGGCAATCGTCAGACTATCTCGCGAAAGCATAAGGGAACGTTATCACATGGGTAATCTTAGAATACTTCGCGCTCAAAGTCTGGTTGCGGGATCTATTATAGTATGTTATATATGATTCAGACGTATTTCTGTATAATAAAACCCATAAATCCACAGGCATCAGGCGATGTCCCCAAGTGCTTTGCTCAAGGACACAATAGTAATTGTCTTGGAAGGGCACAGTTGCCGAGACATAGGGCAATATTTAATTGTAATTAATAGGTGGATAATAACTAGTAATTAATATGTGGATAATAAAGTTAACTCAAATAATATAGAAAAAAAAACTTATTAGTGTAGGGTGAATCACAATAATACGCCATATAAAGTTGGTGACATATAGCACGTTTAGAGGCAAAGTGTGTTTTGCGTTCCGTCTGGTGTTACATGATAGACAGTATATAGAATTATGTAAGTATTAACTTCGTGGGTGTGGCTGCCATCCTATAGAACAACGAGGGATGTCGATTGACGGATCGTGGTGTGCCATTCAATCCAATTTAATTATTCAGACTTGTAATAATGAATTAGTAATCCGACTTTCCTAAATTAACACAGGCCAAACCTTTACATAGGATAGGATTCAAATGACATCATTGCGTAAAGCTATGTACTGAGGGCGTGTCTTGGCGGAAAAATCGTATTATTAAATCTATTACCTGCTTATTGGGATATGTCGGGTTGTTTTATGTTCATCCCTCGGGATGGAAAAACGCAAGGCATGCTTGTACATTATTACGTGTACCAATAAGTGTTGGCTTAACGCCTGCTGCGTTGTGTTTTACAATGACTCATTTGATAGTGTTTGTTCATCACCCGAAATGACTTTGTTTAGTCTACGTCTGAAGTGTCTTGCACAAACACACGCCAATACTTTTTAAAGGCATGTATCGAGCTTACAAGGGGGTTGTTATTCAAGTCATTTCTGTGTATAAAATAGAATTTGCGTACCCGGTCGGACACACCATCCTATGCTCACGCCAATGGACAAATCTGTCAATTAACCGTTGCTTTAACCTGTTAGTTTGATTTATTTAGTACAAATAGATTCATTACTACAGCATTTCAAAAGATTTGGTCTGTGAATATGAGCCAAGCCTGATTTCAACTTGGTAGCGGTCATCAAATCGAGTTGGAGCGTAACATATCGACGGTTTCCATCACAGCAATAAAAAAACAACCTTTAATCTTCCGGCTGCGTATCGGGCGATTCGTTGTGGTTTTTACTCGGAAATTAAAAATAGCCTGTTTATTTGCGTATCAGAAGAAACGCGTGGTTGTCTGCTGGTCGTGCAGACAGAGACTGATATTCAATATCTCGAACTGTGAATTTCTATGAAAATCACAAACTTTGCATATGTTATATTCAAAAATTTACAAATAAATCTAATACGTCCCTGCTCAATTGGGTAATTTACAGTATAGTTCTTTAGCCAACTCTAGGATAGCGTTGTGGTGAAAATTCATTTCTGTAACGTTTGTACCGATTGGTAAATTACAATGTCCGGTTCATGTTCACACGTTGCCGATGGTTAAATATGGATTCTCTGCCATTTCGTATGGGGATGTTTGGTTGGGCATTGGCTGGAGGTACAACCCGTCTGATTTCGTCTGTGTTGAGTCCGCGCATGCTGGAGAGAAACAAATATAGCGTTAGGTCGGGTCTACATACACGATTGGTGGCCCGCGCATGCGTCTCATTAGCTGGATTGTGAGAGTGTGTGTGGACCCCGCCTTAGAGCATGCGAACAACAGGATTCGCAATGTGATAAAACATAGAAAGTGTATATACAAACCTTGTTGATTGTCTGCAGATTGATAAATAGAGTTTTTCACGGTCTTTGCTCTGATTAAACCGCTCTGGTTTGGTTCTTCTTCACCAGCGCTGATCGGCTGTTGAGGAAGCGCGCGTCGCAGCATAGTAGCTGGGCCAACGACTTCATAACTTCCATCAGGAGTGTGTGTCACTGGCTCAGCATAGTTCACGCTAAAGTTTCTAAAATAAACAATTAAATACAACTGTTTATAAGCGAACCGACAAATGGGCTAGAATGATTGTAAAGATGACCAGTCCTTGTTTTTTGCCAATCATACATGGTGATAGATGCACTTGACAGCGAAATGCATTTAAGGGGAACGTAAAATGTAACATTCGAACACAATGTAACCCAGACTCATTTAATGTTTTTTCCGACCACACGAAAAAAAATAAAAATTTTAAACACCACACATCAAGCGGTCAGCGTTTAAATTTCACACAAAAAGTCGAGTCATCATACCTTTTGTTTGAGCCTCTTCGACGTACAACAATGACAATGACAACTAGTGCAACACAAATGAGGAAAACCGACCCAAGAACTGAACCGAGCAAAGTAATGTTAATGTTGTCATTTTTCGGTGCAGATTCCGTCGTGGTTTTCTTTGATGTAGCTAAAAGATGATCAGAAAACAGTAAATGCTGCAATTTAATGCAATTCCTGCTTTCATGTGAGAGATTGCGGTATCGCTATAATGTTTTGTAGATATCAGTCGAAGATCATCATACCTTGCCCTACGGTGATGTTGAGAGTTAGTTCTGCCCCAACGCTTGTTGTAGTAGTTTGTGTGAAAATTTTATTCGTTGTTAATTTGTTCGTTGAAGTAGAAGTGGTGGTCACGACGCTGGACCTACAAGTCATTTAAATTAATTCAGCTGTTGGCAATCGACCTAATGCATAAAGCTATTTTCGATCCAGAAAATTGATTCCTTTGCCAATTCTCCATTATACGGTTTAGCCGATAGTGACTCACCACCGATTGTTTGTTTGGATTAAACATCGATAAGTAACATGCTTACGCGGCGCCGGGATTGCATCGAAGTCGGGTACATGATTTATTTCGAGACTGTAAGGTTGCACCACCACCTCCTACGCAGTTGGGGCTTATCGTGAATTGCGAACTACTCTAAAAAAAGTAAATCGATTTTTGAAGTGAAAATTAGCATTTTGACGAGGTGATTTAGTAATTAAAAACGTAGCAAATCAAACAAAAATTATAAAACCACAATTTGACGTTATAAGCTATCATGTTGATTTAATTTTTCTAAAAATATTTGCATAAACCGATTTTAATCACAAACAATATCACACCTTGTAGCAGGTTCTGGATTGCTTCTGCCTTCCAACTCCGCAATTTGTATCACATGGCGACTGGGAACTCCACAAACCCCATTGCCCAGAACATGAACTTGGGTCGTAACACTGCGCTTTCGTAACACAAGTTATACTGGAAAGTTGAGTCACAAAACATATTCTTGAACGCTCTTGTTCTGCGTTGTAACATTTGCCATTTTCGGTGCCGTTGGACCTGCAACGACCCAATTTCCAAGAAGTTGATCCCCATCTAGCACCAACAGACAAGCCGTTCGAGCAGGGGCATGATGCTGATTGACACAAATATAAATCCACAAAAATTTCAAGAAAACATCCGATAAGAATTATTCGTTTTAATCCTTTCATGAGTACAATATCCGTGAAAACTAACGACACAAAAAATGGCAGTGATTTTTTGCAGCGTTGTTTAACTGTAGGAAGACGCAATATACTGATATTATTCAAACAATTATTGACCTGGTATTATTAAAAAACAGTTCTTATTCACTTCATGCTGATATGCGCTGACAGTTATTTATTCACTTTTCGCATTTCGGAAAACGTGTTCTGTCGCATTTCAATTTCTTGCGTAGTTTCCGCGAATGGTCACAGCAACTAATTAAAATAACTGAGATCCCTAGCAGCAGACTGCGTTGTATTATTCACGCCATGAGGTTTCGCTTTCAAGAGTACTCCTCAATATATTCTTTGTTTGTGTATTGCACAATGCCGAAAATTGCATTGGATATATATGATGGTTGATTGGTTTTAAAGAAACTTTAAAAGTAGAGGCGGATTATACATAACATTTGAATTGGCCTTCATTTTGTAACTTCGAGGACCTAGGAATATTGTGTTTGATTTATAATACATACATGGATTTTCAATTAAACTTGTGGGCCACTTTTATATTTTCCCATACACAAGAATGCACAAACTAATTTTAGGAGGAGATTTCTTGGAGTTGTTAAACCGGCCGCACCGGTAGTTAACACACGACGCGATATGGGGCAGTAACTATTGCAAATGTGCACGCGCGTACGGGGCAGTAACTATTGCAATATGCCCTTTAAATCAACTATATCAAGGCTTAATAAGCAAATGCAATGACAACGATATATAGGGATTGAACACGAAACCTTCAGTCCTCGGGTCGGTTTTTCCGACACCATATTTATTTTCAAGACAATTATCTATAGCTTATCCTTCGACTAATGAAATATTTTGACATGCATGCCAAAACGTTTGAATGATCACCAAAATCTTTACATGTTGTTGACAATAATAAATTGTTTATGATCCCCGTACGCCAGACAACTAAAAATTTTGAAACCATTTTGGTATCCATCGTAATGAACCAACTTCCGGTTTGTTATCTATGACATTATAAAGCATCAACCTTGTACATAGCACGCAACGACAAGAAAGAAATTTGAATGCTATTAGTTTTTTATTCCTAGCAATATTGCAATTTATGCAGTTCTTTAGGTTGTGGCATTATTTGCTTATATATATATTGCGAAATTTACAAGGCGCACATTGGAAATGTAAGTTGAACTAAAGTCAGTTGACATATGAATTATGTTCTATATTTAGAACCCGAACGTAAGAGATTTCCGCTTAGTCACACAGACCGCTTGTTAAACGTTTAAACCCAACAATTACAAACTTGCAATGTAGAAATAACATTTTAACCGTTTACTGGCCTGAGGGGTGTTTTTTTTCAACCACAATCCACGCCCACGTAAACCAGTACCTACGCAGGTGTAAACTTGCAGTTAAAAATGCGTCAGGTAATTTTCCATTTGTAAGAAGGCTTACAATAACCGCTACACGGAATAGGTTACTTTCTGATTTCAAATTTGCACCATTTTGACAAGCATCCCCGCGCGATATCACTTTGTTAATACTGGTTTGCCGTTAAAATTTTTTACAGTATATATATATATCATGTCCCATATATTGAAGTTGTACTGTTCCGATTATCCACATTGCTAATACGCTTTTATAAGGTGAAAAAACTGACTAAAAAGCTGTACACGCTTTGTGATTAATGTAACCCATATTCGATTGACATAGATTTTACTTAAATGTTGCTATCGTTGTGCGTGTGAAGTCTGTGTTAATCAGGTATGTGGCTTTCGAGCCACGCCTTTGCGGGAAGACAAAATTGTTCGGCGTACTGCGGTCAACTTAACCCGACTGGTACATATTTTACATCGATCACTATCAAGGAATTTGAACTTAATATGAAACGTTTAAGTTTTTTTAGTTTTTTAATTGTTTAGTCATGCGTATTAGCGTAGATAGCCTATTAGTATAAAAAGAAGAAGTCTTGGATAACACGTGTTTAACTGTTTCAATGACTAATAAAAATCCCAAATTATAATCCGTTATGACGATGATAATTATTACTTATAGGCAGCTGTATCTCTTTAGTATGACAGTGTGGACATTGTAAGTAGTTTAAAACAATTTGCACCAATTAAAAACATAGTGTGGGTTAGAGATTACGGATGTGAATCATCAATGAATCCAGGAAATTCTAAGAAAAAAGGTGGACGATCGACGTGAGGTGTTAAAACCTGTGGGTTGGCAAGTTATTTTTGCGGTAAATGCGTAATCGCAACAAAATTGAACCGTCGCCACAAAAATTGGCGCGTTTTACATAAAATCTCTTCGATTGCAACTTGACCCACATAATCCAGTAAACTTTTTTCTGTGCCGATAAAGGATATAAAATGACCAAAAAGCTCGACAAATTAATTATAAAATTGTGCACAGGTAGGATTTTTAAATTTTGAAAGGTATATGTGGTTATTCGTTGCAGCAATGAAATATATACTATTTTCGTGGTATATTCTGGCAATCAATTATCAAGTTAATGGCGACATCTGTAACAATGCCACTGAGAGTTATAAAATATGCAAGGCAGTTGGTAATATGATTAGAAATCAAAATGTCTGCGACTCCAATAGAATTCAAGTGATGCAGCGAAGAATACAAGTGCTGACAGGTTGGTACGATATTTAAATTGCATTCAAAGGCGATGGATTCAGCATCAATTATCGGCTACGAACGTCCCTCTACGTTGTTATTATATATATATATATTCAAACAACAGTATAAACGTAAACGTATCGTTGAATTCGTTTAAAAAAACAAACGACACTTGAACCAAACGATTTTAACAGATTGCAGTGATATATGCCCACCAAGAATATAACTCTGATATTAATTTTCAGTTGTGCACTTTACTTTTATTTAAATTTGCGAAATCCGCGTGTCATAAGGCATACTGCACCTCCGGGGTTATTCACTTTATTATCTAAACATCAATTTGCTGCATGCTTGTTTAATACAAGTGGGTGGAATTTTGTTTTATGAAAATCATACGGCAGTTCGACCTTGTTTTATATTATCATTGCGTTGCTTTATTTCTATTAATAACTACACCTAGTTAGCTATTATGATTTGAAAGAATAAAAATATTATGATATATTTCTGCAGGAGCATTGAACCAGCTTACTATACAACAAAGACGTGGAGGTAAGAAACATTTTAAAATATCAAAAAATGAAAGTTCTTTTATAAGATTTTTCGAAATTAAATATAGTCCGGGTCGTATAGTAGAGTGGTTATAGAGATGGATAGCATGGCCACACACTGATCATTTATCCACTATCACGATAATTTCTAAACGACTATGTCCTTGGACAATGTACTAAACGGCTGCCTTAATAAAATTGATTTAAATAAGTGGTTTATAATTGATATGTAGAAATAAGAAATAAACATATGGTAAAATAGCTCCGGCGACATGTAATAACCATGAGGTCGTTAATATTGCCTGTGTTTAACCTTCCACAGGGACATGAGTATGCTAACCTGATAAAGAATGAACCCGTATTTTCGATATTGCACATAATGTGCATTTGGATATTTGTCATTTTGACCCAATTTATTTAGAATACATTTTCGCGGAATGTCCGTTATTTCGAACAGCGTCATTTTTGGATGTAATTATGTCCTGATGGCATCTTGCCCATTTTTAAACTTTTTCGGCCTGAGGGTGCAGAGTCTAGGCTACATATATATATACATTTAGTTTTTCTTTTACTTGAAAGTTAATATATAGATCAAATATTGGTAATGATACTTTTACAAAATATTTAAAAAACATAAAATTTAATAAAGTAAAACCTGTATAATTATCTCTTTTACAATTCCGTATCTAAGATTTTATAATAATAATAATAATAAATGTAATCATAATAATTACCGCAAGCGTTTTTTTGGCTTTCGAACTTGGGTAACAAAATAAAAAATAAACTGTAATATTGCATCGACAGAGTGCCAAGGGGTCGTGTATCGCAACCGCTGCTACTTTTTGCTGGACGATGGTTGCGAGCCGAACATGCTGACTCACCAAGGCGCACAAGCTGCATGCGGGGCTCAACAAGGACATCTAGTGAGGATAACCAACGACATGCAGTACAACTTCCTTTTTAATTATGTTCTCCGGAACGCTTACGACTTTATGGCGGAGAACAGGGAATTTGTGCTTGTATGGACAGACGCTAGATGGGATTTTCAGGTATAGTATATAGTAATAACATTTGATTATACATAATAAAGTAACATGGAGTATAGCCAAACTTGACTGTGGTGTCTCTACTTTATCCGCAAAAGGAGAGTCACAGTTTTTTATCCCGAATGGCAAAATAAAATCATAGGAATATTATAGTATATATAGGACCGTCGCATGTTCCAATGGTTTGTATCGTAATGTTTGCTAAGTACCGTGGTGAAAACCACACGCTAATTGCAGGTGATACAATGATTTAAACTCGTCCCAGGTGAATCATTACCTTCGATGACGCAAAGGATGTAATTAAACATAAGAGTTACCTGACGCAATACTAGATTATGTGATTAAATTGCGACCGTTTTTTTGCTGTAAACTGTAAAAAATAAATAGGATAGGGTACTGATGTTTTATCTCAGTGAATGGGAAAATGTGTTATCACACGGACAATCGTCAAAATACCTCGCGAACAGGTAAGGTAGCGTTATCATACGGGTTATCATCAGATATCACAACGTTTCGAACGAATGGCGAGACACTAACCCACCAAGTTACTTGGCCAGACGAAATACAAGAACAATATACACATATTTGTTTCAAATGCCCCTAATAAATAAAGTAACTACCATCGTAAACAGTTATTTGAAAATATTTATGTATTTATTTACAGGACGGACTGCTAAGGTTCAGTAACAATGATACGACGAGTTACAAAACATGGAACTTGGGACACCCTATTAATATGACTGAGCGATCCCATGTCGCCATGGCAGTTGCTTCACGACCGATACTCCGTGGTATGATTGATGTGCCGCCCACCACACAGTTCTACCCGCTATGTGAGAAGACGATGCGGTGTCGTTATGGCAAACGGAGTCACTAGCAATATGTAATTTTCCATCGACGAGAGCTGGCGGGTTTAACAGACCGTTTTCGCCATCTCAATATGTCTTGAACTTTAAGGTCGTGCTGTATTTCGTAACTTGTGATTTCACAATGCTTTTTCGTATATGACGAACCGGGAATTTACCCGCGAAATTGCGCTATAATCTCCACAGTATTAACTCGGAAAATGACAATAAAGATTTACATTTTATACTATTACAGCAGCATTGACAGTATCCTGCGTGTTTTGTACAAAATGTTTTAATTGTTCAACACAAGTATTATTGGCTTTATTTGTAAATCCGTAAAACATCCGTTATCGACTTCACTCTGTCCCCAAGTTCGTCTACCGATATACTTTACACAACCGCGTAGAATTTAATAAGCATTCAAAATCAGACTTCAGATAATTACATTATCGAGCAGACTACTGCGTCCACATCAATCGATTACTTTTAACCACGACAATCAAGTTCTGTTTATATAACCTCTCCGTTCAGCCGACATTGTATTACAATCATCGCAAGCAACTTTTTGAAATTGGTATATGGACCATGAGACAACGTCACATAATGCACTTGAATAGTGCATTCTTATTTATTATTTAAAATACAAAATCCGAATAAACAATTATGACAAAATTCGGTATGATTACATTGCACATATGGTGTATAATTAATGTACGCGGGCGAACACATAATCTCGAAAAGGGATTGGTTTAATTGGTGATGAAATTGCCGTTGAGTAAATGTTGAGCGAAAATTAACAAATTAATTTGACACTTCGGGTTTCTCAGTGAAATGTAAAAATACATACTGCTTTTTAAAAATGCAGTATGTAAGGATATAATAGCCAAGGGCAGTGTCGAAAATGGATATTTGTGTTCCTAAATTATGAGTATTTATGACCGTTGACTGTTTTTTAATTCAAGAGGACACGGGCATTATGGCAAGCCAATGAAGATGAGAGGAAATACAGAATGGATGGTTAGATTTGCCCATTATTTGATGGAAACACATTTTAATATGAAAACAAACATGTAAGATGTTGTTATCCATAATACAGTAAATGAGTTAGTATTTTCAGTACACTTTATGGGCATAACGATTAAACCACATGATGGGTCTTACAGATTTCATACATACTGATTCATTTCAACATACAGATTCGCCGTTAGAGTCAAAATTACAGTTTAATCACTAATAAAACAAATACTGATATAGAAAGTATGGGAAATTAATTAAGAAAAAAACAAAGAGGCGGAAATCTCAAGTTGCCATGAAGAAATTGGCTCGCATAGTATTTTACAATACAGTGGATGTGTAACCAAAGCTATTTATGCTATTTGTACATTCATTTTATCTAACGGTTTTGGCATTTATTGTAAATATCAACCACACCTAATGGTTACAATTGGCCTCGTGGCGAAATACATGAAAGTGAAGAAAGGCGAAGCTAAAAAGTATGAACCCAAAATACAAGGGACGTCTTTTTCATATATTCGAACGCGGAATCTGCTGTTCTGAGGCCTGATGAGGTGTTTGTGACGTACATCACTGTACGTCACTTAATATATGACGACATAAAACAGCAAACTCCGCGTTGATTAATTGATGGGTGACGGACACGTAAACAGTACAATTTTGTCTGAATACAAACCAAGAGTTGGCTAAAGTTCCATTGTATGTATGAGATCTATTATAGAACGGCAGTGCTGAGGATTCCTGATACCAGATTCCATTAGATCTTGTTGCGTGATCTCGCTGGATGTAAGAGATGTAAGTTATGCACGGGGCATTTTATGCCTTGGAATATTTTTATTGCAATTTAATCTGACATTGCAAAATATATGCTTTACCTGGGCATTAATTAAGAACTTAGGAAATGAAAGAAAACCAAAGTACACCCAAACTTTTTAGTAATACTCAAATCGGCGGCTTTAATTATTTTAATGTAGTGAATTTTAGTGCTTAAATAGTCTTAATAAAACCAAGTCAGATTATGTTCCAGACGACATAAAATTAGTTTATGAAAATAAAAGAAAACAATGCTTTGTTACGCAAAATAATGAAATATAAGAGAGGATATTCATGTTTTATCTTTGTAATGGAAAACCGTAGGGTCGCTACCTTCTTACAGGTGACAATCGTCAGAATTGTTTAAACACATTGATTGTTTAGGCTTAGGCGACGTCTGTTAAGTGCCTGCTTGAGCATACAACCGAGTAAGCCATCGGCAGGTTTCGATCCAAAGACATTTGGGCTTTTGCATACCGTGGAGACGAGAAAACACCGTACGTGGCAGCATATAACAGCTTTGATAGCACAATTTCCTTTTCAAACTCACCCTATAAACTCAATACTATCCCAGCCATTTTCTTGCAATGCAGGAGCATAATGTTGCAAACGTAGGATGGCCAGCAAATCCTTTATGCTGGTAGGAACTTGCGCTTAAACCAAAAATAACACCACTTTGAGCATGCGGTTAAAATCAAAATATGAAATGCCAAAACAAGTTGTAATGTAACCATTTTAATACAATAGACATAATTTGCAAGTTGAAATAGCACCATTCACCAGATAACATATTCCAGTTTCTATTCGTGATTTTATTTCTTTCAATTATTAGAAGCAAATGAAAAAGAGCTAGTTGTCTAGGTTTTGTTAAACTTAGTGCAGTAAAAAAGAAGGAAATAAGTCTTCACAGCAGTTTAATTTGAATTCGCAGCGGTTAAAAAAAAAATTGAAAATGTAAACTTTAAATTGTTTGACTTACGTTCGGTGGAGTGTGGTCGTTGGATGACAGGGGGCGATATTACGGGGTTGGTTGGGGTGTTTCTTCCCGAGGATGGGTAGGGGTATGGAGGAGGAGGTGGATTCGAGGGATTCGGACTCTTGGTCTTAGTGAGGAAATATTAAAATTAAAAAACGTTGATGGTTTGCTAATACACATCTACCCAAGACAGTTCGGGAGTCATAATTCTAATCATGAGTTTGTAAGTTGAACTATCCGTCCAGCCCCCGAAGTTAATTAACCAACAACAAATAATATGTACCAGTTCCACTATAAGTAATGTAATAGCATAGGCAGGAGCCAGACATTTTAAAATCAGTCGTCTTTGCTACAAAAAATAATATTTCCTCATTGCATCCCCAGTTTCGTATTAACATATTCAAGGTAAGTAAATTTGGACTTTTTCTTAATACGGTTTTTCTTAAAACAAAGAAATCACCTTTATAGCATGGGAGTAAGTGTGTTGGTTGGATGTTACCGGCGTGTTCACATATATAGCTTTGGTGGGGCTGTTGCTTAATTCCTACCTGAAAGAGCAAGATCAATTCTATTCTTTCATGTCAAGGACGAATATAAGTCACCACATGCGCATCATCAGTATATTACTGTAATAATTTAAAATGAACACTTTACTTATTCTTGTGAGTTATGTAACAAATATGAAGAATTATTATTTAAAAGAAGTGTACACTTTTAATTCTGCTGCCACAAGATATGGTAGATCATAAACAGTTGGTTTTACAAAATAATTGATGTAACAGTTATGATCAATAGTTAAAATGACCATAAATTCTCACAAAACAGAGGACTGTTATATGCTTGATACCAAAGTAAAAGCATTAGAATAGCCTTCAATACATGTTACAAATATATAAGATAGCAATCACATTGAAATAGGCATGGCTCTGTAAACCTGTTAGTAGCATATAGCTGGACTATAGCTACCACAATGTAGTTAACCATATTGCTTTTGACTGCTTAAGTCGCAATGTAACCATAACGGCTTCTAGCTAAATAAATTAGTATGCTAGATAGATGCATTTTTTAATATAAAAATGGCTAAAAAAGCATCAGCATCTTTAGCACAGTAATATGGTGAAACAAAAATATAAGAAGGTGAATGAAATCTTTACATGTTTTTGCTTGCTCAGTATCGATTCCATTTCCTCAAATTCAGCCAACGCATCATCCAGCACGTGGGCTAAAGTGGAATTGCTGGTGGTGTGATTTGAAGCAACAATTGGTTTCGGTGCAATAGCAGGGACATTTCGTGTTGGGATGACTGGTCGCAATGGTTTGGCTGGGTAAAGCAGAGAGGAATAAAACTCTTTTTGGGCATTCATGTAATAATGCAATATGGTAGGAACAGACACATCAAGTTCTTGTATTTGGAGAATTTTAGAATATGTAAAATACACTGGATATTTCATGTCAAGATGTATAGAAATATAGAATAAATTATGAAAATTAAGCATACTACTTGATAATAAACTATGCATACAACTACCAATTAAAAAAACCGAAACCAATCAAGAAAACTTACCCGAAGGGTCTACATTAAACTGCTGGAGGAGACTGTTGAAGCTTGTGCTTGATTGATTATTCGACGCAGGTGTGCTGTTTGTCAATATAAACATTAGTTCATGTCGTAGCAGTGTAGATGACATGAACTTACCCAGATATACTTCTGTTCATTGGTGGTTGGGTGGAATTCATACTGAGATTGACGCGTGGTGTTGGTGTAGGTGTAGCGATGTGTATCGGACCTGTCTCAGACGACGCATTGTCTGTTGCTGCTGTAATATAATGTGTATGATGATTATGGCAAAGAAAAAATTAAATCTTGTGACAAATGTAAATACCAACCATTCTCTGTTTCCCCATAAATGGCAACTTCTGGTGTAAATGGTTTTATGCTGACGCCACTGGTGGAAGAAATACCAGCTACATTAGGAATCCTGTGGAAGTGCTGATGTCATACTGATGAAGATTAATGTAACCTTCTCCGGCACAGATAGAAGATTCAGAACAATTATCTTCCATATTAGTATGGATGATATAAGTATTGTTTAATAGATGAAATGTAAATAAAGCAAAACTGCGCCACCAACATAGTTTCGTCATATTAAACAATTCCGACAGCAGATTAAATGATTTAATAATATTTGATGCTAAATTCGCCATAGGATTAGGTAACGAAATAAAACTTTAGAAAATTGAAAATGAATCAACTCACGAAGCAGGAGAAGGAAGGGTGGGATGTATAGATTTCCATCTTTGCTGGTTGATCTCTGGTATAGTGCTGTACGCCTCAGCAATCTGTTGTTTTTAAATGTATTATTACTTAAGATGAACATTTATTCAATGGGTTTTAAATAATCAGTGTGTTATTTTATTGCTATACCGTATAGTTTTAAAACTGATAACAATTCAAGATAGAAAAGTGAACCTGATTGGATTTGATGAGTCTGCCCTCTTCATCACGTGAACTAAACTGAATGAAATCGTAAGTTTTCTCTCTCAGCGCTCTTGCTGACTCCCTGTGGAAACAAAATATCATTGGGGAATGACGACAATGATAAGAGATCTATTGAAAGCAAAATAAAAGTGGCAACTACTCATGATGCGGATTCATATAGAATTTAAATTATTTGATATTAAATTTCCTAGAGAATTCTAATTATGAATAGCCATTTCAAATTATTTGTAAAAACAGATTAAAAAAACAACAACTATCAAGGCAGAAATAGTTTTTATCTAGTGTGAAAGCAGCAATGCCTGTGAATCAGAACGCATTTTACAAAATGATTTCAGTTATTCAAAAATAATAATTTAATCTAATTTGTACAAGACTTTACAGCTAAGCATAATTAAAACATTACGTAATTGTCGTTAGCATATATTTACTTGCATACGCCATATAGCAAATATTGTCATTTTTTATGATGCAACAATGTTATATAAAATCCACGCAGAGGCAGCTATGGTAAGTATTACGATGGACAAACATGATAATGTAAATTGTTAAAATAATGCACATTATTTGGAAATACTACGCTTGCGTATGTTACCACAGCTCATAAAACACATTAATTTTACAGTGTTAAGGTCTTTTTAGGTCACACAGTACATAAGTTCACAATATGGCAGCTAACGAATGCGAAACCATGGCCAAATAATCACAGGAATGTTCAATATCAGACAAATGTCTTAATTACAGATTTAAGAACCATAAATATTACCTATTCAAGAACTAAAATATATGTGAACTTTATAAATTATAAGCCAATTAGTTGCAGTATAACTGTAGACAGAGTGACGAGTATGGAGCATATATATCCAACGGAACGGATAGATAATCTAAAATACTTGTAGTATTGTACGCCTTAGTGAAAAAATATCAACAGAGAAATGAAAATACCTTGCTTTAACCAACATTCTTCCACGTATCTGACCAGATTCTTCACCTTTTCTGCACAACCTTTCTTCAAATGGTTGCGCTTCAGTGCCGATCATGGAACGTAGCGCTAATACACATTCCGCTGTGGTGAGCAAACATATTAACAGGATAGCAACAGTTTAAAAGAAAGGTGATTCTAATTATATTAAGTGTAATATTTATAATAAAATAATGGATTTATAATAAAATAATGGAGATAAACAAACCATGCATTCATTATCATCTTCAGCACGCACAGACACCAATATATGTTGGTCAACCAGGTAAGCACGGTCTGATATGATTGGCTCCAACTGTGGAATGCTTCCTTTAGACCACATGATCCGAGCGTGATTTGGTCCGAGGTCGTGAGTGTCCAACTTCGTGTTCCGACTGCTTCGAACTGGTTCTGTAGGAACCCGTTAGAACTTTTTAATGGTATACTTTGGGTATAAAGTTTTAGACCAATATTGGAATGTAACATATCAACAGCTACTAGGGCCACTACAAAGCACATTGAAGTGTACAGTGGGGTTGTTGTCATTTTTTTGGGTGGCCACATTGCGCTTACAAATTAGTCTAGCTAGGGGTTTATACAAACAAAATGTAGGCACAGCAGCACTGAAATCTCCTGACGCCACATTTCCTGTTTCAAAACACCTGACTATTAAATTACTCAAGCGAATTGGATTAAATGGATTATCGCGCATCCTGTAAAATTTCCACAAACAAGACTCACTGTTAAGACAAAGAGAATGGAACTGAAGATAGAATGAGGTTTTCCCTGGGACTTTGAGAATCACTTCGATTGATTCAAATGATATGGTTGATTTCATGTCGTTGGATGATGCCTCGTTTCTGATCTCTGCAATTCAATTGCAAATATTTCAAAGGAAAAAATGATTACTAGCTATACACCTTGATCATTATTACAAGGCATGTAAACAAACTAAAACTGAATATTCTTTAACAGTCACTGGTTTTTGGGGATTGGAAAAAAACATTTACTTTTAATTTTAAAGAAAGTTGTAGATGTATAAGAAAAACTTAATGGGATTGAAATAAGACGTATAATACACTATTAAGATGTGTATAAAACATCCGAACTGTTAAAACCGACATAAAAATTCATAGAATTTTAATATAAACAAAAAGATACATTTTCCTCATTCCCATCTTTAACTGTTTTCCTAGAAATCCCTCAATACTTAACCCAAATATTTGTTTTCAGAAGTTCATGAAATGGACAAGAATATAAACTGTGTTCTGAATATACACTGTGTGTGTTAATAAATCAATCCAATTCTTTTGTTTTATTAAAACTTAAAATTACACTTCTACATTTTCACGAATACAACGTGAAAGTTACTGGTTCAGCCGTGAAACCTGATATGTATTACGCTTGAATGGAGCTGTTGAACTATGCAAATACAATAGGCTACAGACTGGAAAATCCCCCTTTATACTCGTGCTAACTGATGATATCTTAGCTTAAAGTTACAGTACAGTGAATCTCTACAGTATTAAGCACCGAAAATAACTAAATAATATCCAAACTATTAATATCAATACTTCAGTGTACTTTATATGAATTTAATTAATATGTGCAGAAAGTTGTTTAAAAGCCAAAACAAGACATCAAACAAGAAAGAATTACCAACCTTGATTAGAAACGTATTGACCTCTGACCCCGACTTGAAAGTTGGCGAATAATGGAGAGTGGTCACTTGTCATTATGTCATCACAACAACCTGGGAAACACATTTTGTACATAACAAGCAAAGTACTGGTCATTTGAACTCCCATATGTGGTAGTGCATAGGATCACGTTTACAAGGTGCTGTGACGTACTCGATTTACGTCACATTGAAAGGCCAGTGGTTTGGACTTCCTCATAACCAGACTTCCTCAATATGTCAACCAAACCTTCCCAAGCCCAATGAGAAAAAATAATTAAATAACAAAATTTTTTCGATGCAATAAATTCCAGATATAATATTACATCCATGTACACACAGTAACCTTTACACACCCTACTGCTTTGTATTAAATGTAAAGTAGTTTATAACATAATTGTTACCATATGCCAAGCAGACATTGTGTGTTTCGGGATAGGATCGCCACAGAACACGATCACACCAGGATGGAACATTGATCCTGACTCCAGTCTTTTTCATTTTAATATGTGAATAAGTTTCCCGCGTGCCACGTTCGTAGCGATAGGTTGGTGGGAAATTTATTTCTTCTTCATCTGAGTTGATAACGATATAAATAACTTAAAAAACAAGTAAATCTTTTTACAAATTTATTTCGGATTCAGTAAAAGTGAACCCATGTTAAGAACTTTCTTTAACAACAATATAAATCCAAAATTAACTTTAACAACAATATGAGGTATCTATGACCTAACAAGAAAGTAAAACAAGTAACTATTTTTACAAACACAAACAAATGTAATGTAGTAGCTCAATAGAAAGATGATGACGCACCGTATCCGGAGAACGCTTTGTTCATTTCCTTCTCCCGACGAAGTTGGTCGACCTTGTACAACACAGAATACTCCTTATTACGGATGTGTGCGAATATTTCAATTGCTGCCATTTCCAGTCTGCGAGCAATATTAATCAAGTTTTACTGAACTGAACCAGTTTAAAATGCATGGATGAAGTGAAGAATAATTGAAATTTTAAGCTAGCATTTTAAAAACACCTTAAATATAATGAGTTATTTAGATTATATAAATTACGAAGAGTTATGTCGATTTTTCCTGACATGTCTTAAAACAGTGAGATGGGTGTCGATACATGACATATTTTTTTAATTTGGCTACAGAAAAAACACAAAAACCAAAATGTAATTAATTTTTTCATGTGTATAGCAAAAGTTGAAAGCAGGAGTACTGTGTAAGGGAAAATACATTATTGCTTCACCTGTAATTAAGATCCCCCAGAAAGTAAAGATGATCGAATCTGTTTGCAAGATCAAATACTTTGAACCGGTCCTCACCAAGGTTCAGGGATCGGGAAATGTCGTGGTAATTCTGGTTTCTCCTGCCAATTATGATGACAACTATGTTATTGTGGCCGTGCAATATAGCGGATTAGATTAAGCATAGAAAAGTGACGGTGAGTAATCAGTTACAAACGTGGGCACAAATGGTTCACACTGTTACCTCATTGATTCGAATGTGGGCAGGAGATCCCCCCACAAGATAAGCGTTATTAATCACTTTGCGTCATACCTTCCACATTTCTCTGCCCCTGAAGTCAAGTGGGCGTTGATGAAACAAAACGACGTCCCGCCAAATTGGAAAGATACTCCGACAGCCCCTTTGTTACCCAGAGCATTAGCAATACCTGGGACCATCACAAAATATTTCAACATTAATTCAGATAAAAGAGTTGACACAATGCTATAAAAACAACACTGACACGTGTTGACAGTAATACTTTGCACTGAAAATCAGAAGACAATTTTTTGTTAACTTAGTTAAGAAATGACAAGTGTTCTGGTAACAAAATTGCTAACAGCAAGTGTTTTACTATTATAAATTGTATTTAGCAAAATTCCGCACCCAAATTCATTATATTTTAAGGACCAAAACAAAATGTAAACATGAAAATGAGCTCTTAAAATGTTAAAGAGTCAAAAGTTACTATTGAAAGCAGTTAAAATAAGATTTACCAGTTTTGACGCTGGAAGTTTGAACATGGCTAACCCTATGCTTGTGCTCTTCTTTTACAAATATAAGGATCTTAATGTGCCACAATGCATCCATGGCCACCTGCATGGGAAAATACAACCAAATGTAGCCTCTACTGTGTTTACTACATTCACAACCAAAACTAAAACATTTATAATGGAATGCAAAACAAAGAGAAGGACAAAAAATGCAAAAAAAACTTTCGTATTATTGCTCAAAACACGTTTGTCATACCAGGTGAAAATTCATGTTGGTGATCTCCTGTATGGTTTCGGTGACTTTGTGCATCCAGTCCTTCTCAGGTAAGCCAGTCTCCTGGGTTCCAACCACGTATATGTCGTGTGGTATCGCTTGCAAACTATCATCCAACGTTTTACCGCTGCCATTGCATAAGAACCATGATGCGATGTCAATCGGGGGGATTGCATCTCCTAAAGATCAAGTTTTAAACTCCAGGAAATTAGGAGCTTACATTGTGTTTTGGACCAGTGTGTTAAGATTAAAGTTGATTGCACCACCTTATTGTGTGAGGAACAAAAAATCAGCCGGAGATTATGGCTTGGTACTGAGGAAATCTTTTACAGAAAACAATTTAACATATTTACAACAGAAACAAGAAATTAGATATGTGTTTTTAAAACAATCTTTAGATCGATACCAGCTCTGTATAATACAGAAGGCTGCTAATAATTAAACAGAAGATTGTTTAGTTGTTCTTAGTAAATAACATGCTAAACATTTTTACATATGTCAAATGCTATTTAATTAAATAAAGTAAAAGTTGTAAAATGACATAATCAGTAATCAACATGCTGAGAAAAATATAGTTCCTATGAACACAACTGTGTGTGGGAAATGTGACCACATTGGGACATTATGCACAGCATAAACTAAATATAGCATCATGACTTTAGCTGACATTTAATTACCAGTTACCGCCCACATAATTAAATGTGGTGCGAAATTAACCGCTTTAAAAAATACTGATTTCCGCTTAATGGATCTTTGACTACATGCATTTTAAATTTATAAATCATATGCATCAATAAGCCTAGCATTATGCATTATACACTGCAAGTTAGTATATTGAGACCAACTATCGAGATTTTTACTCCATAACAAAAGCTCTTAATAAACTGAATTTTATTCTTGCTTCCAATGGAACACTAAACAAAATGTTTTAATAGCAAAATGCTTGACGTACCCATATTCCAAGAGCCGCAGAAGATGGAAATACAGTCGGGCTCGGCAGCATTGCAGTGGGTGTTGCGAACATGCTGCATCAACTGGCAGAAAACCTCTCGTTGGGGGCTTTTATCAAAGAGGTAATCTCGTTTTTTGTGGCCCTCCAGAACTATGCTCAGTTTGTTCGTGGATTTATTGTTCTTGATGATTTGTAGCACTAATGGAAGGTAAAGTAAGTGTGTTAGATTTAGTTCGACAAAATGATTAAACGAAGAAGTTACCAACGAAAATAATGCTAGAATAACACACTTCATTAGCTGTGCAGTTAAAATTTGCTTTAAATTCTGTCACATGAGTTTTACAACTTTTCATTTTACAATAAAAAATTGTGTACAATTCTTTACGAAACTTAGACAGTTTAAAAATAGAATGTATTTTATAAACAAATCTATTTTCCAAATTCACCTTGCGAATGATCATATTCGGTAGAAACATCTCCTTTAGCTATCGTTAATTTTCCCTTCGATGCGTTAACCCTGAGTTTGAACTTTGAACTGGTTAAAGCTCCTTCCAATTTTACCTAAGATATTACTCTCTGTTAGTGAAACATAAGCGGTGCATCAACAATTCAACAAAATAACAGCCATGTAAAAACCCCTTCAACATTACAAGAACATAAAGATAGACTATTGGACTTTCGAAGTGTGTCTTGTTAATTGCAATTACAAAAAAAATATTGTAGTTTCCTATAAAATAGGGCATTTTCAGGTAATGTTAATAGAATTACGAAAACTACAGGTCAGAAGGGAATATGACTTCAAAATGGTATGTCAACAACATCTCTATAATTTCCTGTATTGGTTATATATCGAATGCAAAGCTTGCATTGCAGTTTACACGCTAGTATTGTATGATTGTAAAATCAATAAACTTTTGTACTTCTGCACCCATTTGGTCAAAACAAATTTTCTAGATACAGGTTTGCATCAATGCTTACTTAGATCCCATGTATCTTTACCTCAAACGTTCTTTCACTGAGAGTATTAACTCTGGATGGAGTTCGAGTGATTTTCGGTGTCCCAGTTTTCGTAACTCCAAGCATTTCCTGGATCATGCAGAAAGAAACTACTTGAAATTTGGTTCACTGAGAAATTTCTTTAGTAACAAATCATAATAACACAAACAAGGCATTATTGTGGACTTAAAGAAATTCACCTGCAAGTTTAAGCAAGCCCTTTTGTTCAGACTTTTTACTACAGTTTCACAATCGCGTAGTCGACCCAGGAAACTATCCAAATCTACATCTTCGTTGGGTATCTTGAAATAAGCAAAATAATTTTCAACAAAAATGAATTATCAGTCAGTTATTCAAGTAGAATACAACTAGATTCACAAAAAAAGGTTTTCTAAAACAAACAAATAATATTTGGAAATGTCCAAAAACAATTTTTAGTTATGGAACCTGGATAAAATATCCTGAGCCACTGGTGGTAAATCAAGGTGCATGATGCACTTGTTTATCAATACAATAAATCAAAAGTTTATTCACCCTTTTTGAAGAAGGTGGGTTTCGATCTGGAGAATAGAGGTCAAATAGCTGACGAAGGATGTCTATCTTTGCAAGGAAGTTTTTTATCTCACTTTAAAAATACAAATATTTACTCTACTTCAATAAAGACATAATATATCATAAAGCATCTAGATTATTATTTGTGATTTTTTTGATATATCCTTAAGAATGTTTAGTATCAATAAAATTATTGTTTATTAGGTTAGTCTACACAGCACTTTTAACCAAAAATATTTTTAATTTTTTTATTGAATTACAAATTTACTTTTGAAATAGCCAAATGCTTTCCTTGGCGTAGTAACATTTTCAAATGAGCACATTGGTCTCCTCCACGTTTCAATGACTGTATGTCATTTGTCAGCCCACCTTCTGCAGTGTATTGGTTCACCATTTCCAT
>CH002858.1:189112-200008 GCA_000149265.1 Ciona savignyi
CGTTCAGTGTAGCATTGTGTACATTGTCAGTTTGCTTGAGTGAATTAACCTGTGCATTATATTATATAGATTCGTAGTTAAGTAAAGCCTACAATGAGTACTCATTAAACGTACCATAGGTCACAACAATTTATTTACCTACGAATAAATGGATTATCTGCTCAAACTAGCGAAACAAGAAACGGATCTGAAATCCCAAGGAGCATCACAGACGTTCAATCATTGGTTACATTTAACTTCTTGTTAGCAGCTGTGGTACATGCACATTTCGCAGCAAGCTCTGGCTTGGACAAATATTAACTGCTTATCAACTTTCTAGCACCGTCAATATACGCATATTTAGAGGACGCGAAAACATACGCAGATGCAATTCAAATAGGCCTACTTGAAGAGATATATCTCAAGCCAAATAATCTTGTTTTTGCAAGACATCTTCTCTCGACGCGTCGTCAACAACCCGGGAAAACGTTAGCGAAATTTCTCCAGGTACTGAGAACTGTATCTAAGAAGGTGTCTTTAGCACAATGGTATCCGACTACCGACATCCCCGCCCGAAATGTAATGCCAGAAACTCGACATTTCGCTAAAGCATGCTTGTCCATGAAAAGATTCCCTTTATAAACCTCTGCTGCGTTAACACGCTTAACTCTATCGTCAATAGTTGCAGGTGCCCGAGTGCCTTCAAAAAGCAATGGTCGTAAGACTCGTAACGCGGCCGACACTTTAATAGATTCGGGCTCCTCGAAAAGTTATACGAATTCCGCATTCTGTCAAAAACTTGGTATTCAATCAAGAAGCGATAACTCGAGAATCACCAAGGCTTCAATAGGGCTTGGTGTTACAATAGTCGGGATGACATCACTACCTGACAATAAAATATACCTAATTTAATCTAGGACTGATGCAAGACCTATGTGCTGACGTAATTTTAGGCCAAAATTTTATGAAATGCATAACGCCGTTCTATTTCAAATGGATGGACCAAGGCTGCAACTCGAAATTAAAGGCTCAACCAAGGCAATAAAGAATTGCCGCGTCGTGGTTGCCAATATTAAGCCTTCAAGCATATTTAAATACCTCAATAAAAACTGTAAACCAGTAGCAATACAATCGCGCCGATTCAATCAAGAAGACCGGTTTTTCTTAAAAGAAGAAGGCTCTAGTCTAAAGCTATCAACGAAAGGTGTCATCGCACCTTTCGATTCGCCATGGAGAGTGCAGTTATTGATTACCAAGGGTAAACGTCAGAAAAATAGAGTGGTTATAGACTACTCCCAGACAATAAACCGTTTTACTTCTCTGGATGCCTATCCTTTGCCACGAATCGACGACCAAATAAATCAAATAGCCATGTGCAAAATCTACAGCACTCTTTGGCCAAAGAAGATCGAGCATTTACCGCTTTTGTGGCCGACGGAATATTATTTCAATATTGCAGACTACCATTTGGAGTCACCAACGGTGTATGCGCTTTTCAAAGGATCATAGATCGACTAATCGAAAAGTACCATCTTAAAAACGCCTTGGCGTACCTCGACAACATCACAGTTGCAGACAGGGACCGCGTTGTGACCTATGGTACACACTCCTGTCTCTGGTAGACCTCCGAAGTGTTTCAGCTTTGCGGATGATTCTGCTTCGTTTGCTTAAATATTCACGCGTTCGGACAACGTTATTTCTTAGATTTTCTAGCAAAACTTTTAAATCAAAATTTAGAACAGCGTAGTATGTGGAATATGCCGTTACTTTTAGTTCAGTGGTAGGTGGTAGCACGTATGACAGTTACCCAAAGAGATATTACCCGAGCGAACCGTTTTAAATTTAACAATAGTTAAAGATCTCCTCCTTGTCACATAGGCACTGCATATATGTATAGAGAGACTACTATTAACCATTCATTTCTTGTATAAGTATCGCAATAGCGTAAAGCCTCTGGTCCACCCTTTCGGGCTACAACTCCTAATAACGGCTCCCCCTCTGTACTGGTCGCACTTTACTGCATACTTTTCGCTTAGGTTTGGCACGTCCGCCAAAATATGTACGACAAAACGCTTTTGTCGTACATATTTACATATTCCCGTTTTCCAAATTTTTATCAAAGATCCTGTTTCGTGTTTTCATCGTGAAAACAAAAAATAAACTAAAATTAACCCATTTTTTAATTGACCACGCTGGGCGCATTGGTGTCACAACCAACTGTATGGAGTACTTTGATACGTAATACACTACATGCAAGTCATGGAATCGCATAATAATTATTGTTCAAATTGTATCAGGTTATTTTATTGTATAGTCTAACTCTAATACATTTAAACGTAAACTGCTTAGATAAACTTACAATGCATACTGGAATGGATAATGATGGAAACTATGGTCTCGGAAGCAACGAAGTTAGCACGGGGGTGAGTAACACGCGTTCGTTAACTGTGTCCAAAGTTCTTATTAATTTTTTATTCATGTCCAATTATATCCTAAGTGGTCATACCACAATGTATCATTAATACTAGCCACAACATGTCAATCTTTTTCCATGGTACAATATGGTAATTAAATAACCAAATTAAATTTACATAATGAATTTTTAAGACTTCAATTATGGCGGTGGAATTTGATGGTGGAGTGGTCATTGGAGCCGACTCAAGAACTACATCTGGGTAAGAAACGTTGTGTTTGTTTTGGTTTATATAATTACCGTATAATATAACTTGCAAATAACATCTTTTTATGAGTCCTTTTTTCTAAGAGAAAATTAACTTTACAAATTAATGCTTGAATAAGCACAATGAAACCTATATTGATGATGGATATTTGAATAATCCCCAATTATTTTTCTTTTTTACAGAGCATACATAGCTAACCGTGTAACCGACAAGCTAACTCCAATTCACGACCGAATATTTTGTTGCCGTTCTGGATCTGCTGCTGACACACAAGCAATAGCTGATGCTGTAGCTGCTAATGTTGAACTTGATGGGTAGGTCAGATGGCCAGTTGGCCATCAGTGTCACAAATCTCAAAACTTTTAACTAAATAATATATGTAGTATATGTATTTAATTTACCTACATGTACGTTATCTTTGATCTTTGCCCAATAGAATAATTATTAGGGTTGGGATAGGATAAATATGTTTATTCCTGTGAATGGGAAAACCAAGGGGGTTAACACAATTGTCAGATTACCTCACGCTCACCGTCGGGCTACCAGAGCTATTGTGTTGTGTATAAATCGCTTGTTTCTTCAATTTAATGGAACCCAATAATCCACTAGGGTTAAGGCAATGTCCGTTAAGTGCCTTGATAAAGAAGACAACCGACTAACCAGTGTACAGTTTTAAACCTGCAACCCTTCGGCTGAAACGCAATGCACTAACCCATCAGGGTAATCAGTTGACTAATTTATGTCACTTTTGGCCAGATTGAAACATGACAAAATGTAGATAAATTATAAACATAAACTACATATGTTATTTAGTTATGTGTAAATTCATGTAGATTTATTACAGCAATGACCAACCATATTAAACTATTCTTCAATACTGTTGGCTGTATTATATATATATATGGCCATTCTGGCCATAAAAGTCCACAGTTATGTTCCAGGTCAAGTGATTTTCCGAATTTGGCCACCCAGTGATCAATTATTTGTATACTTCCAGACAATTAGTATTTAAAAATTAGTTTGAACAACATTCTTAATCATTATAAAAAAGATGAACAAACAGCAATGTTAACACATTTAAATACACCATCCTTAAACAACAACTTTCATTTTAACTGGCTAATCAGGTCTGAAGTCACATTCGTAACTTAAGATTAAGAAGGGTTAGTGCATGGAATATATGAAATTGTTTCACTGTTTGTCTTGAAGCAATTTGTCACATTAATTCTGTATTTGGAATGCATTATTGTTTTATTTGTATGGGTTTCAGTATATTTCCTTCATTTCTTAATTATTTATTATAAGTATATGACATTTTGTAGGATTGTTATGGGAGCACTGCCCTCGGTAAAGAAAGCTGCTGAAATTTTCAGGCAATATTGTTATGATTATCGAGATAACCTAACTGCTGGTATCATCGTGGCAGGATGGGATCCAAAGCAAGGAGGCCAAGTAATTTGTTTATATTGTTATTTGTTGCTTAATCAACTTTGACAGTACCGTATGTAATGTATGTACATATATATATTTACCCAATTCAGTAGTCACGACAGACTTGATTGGCTCCTACATGCTCAAGTATGTCTGAATACTCAATTATGGAGTTATAGTTATTGTATTTTGTGTTTTTGTGTTTGAAAAAAAAATTGGATTGGCTTAGTTTATTTCATTACATTAAATTAATGCATTAAATTAAATTAATGTCATTAATCCCCAAGCAATGTATGAAATGAGTTTTTAGTAGTGATCTTTGCCGGATGTTAGGTAAATCAAATGAATTGTACTCTGAATTGGTAAAAATTACAAATATTTAGGTTTACACAATACCATTGGGGGGAATGTTAGTACGACAACAGTTTTCAATTGGTGGATCCGGTAGCACGTACATATATGGTCACGTTGATGCAACATTCAAGGAAAATATGACAAAAGAAGAATGTGTTGAGTTTTGCACAAATGGTGATTAATCTAAAATAGTGATTTAAAAAACCATTCTGCCAAAATAATTGAATTTTATATGTTTTAATGATAAATTAGGTTTTTGTTTTGTTGTCTGCGCATTCTACTTACATATGTATGATTTAATAACTTTTCTAATGTCTTTGTGACACTATGGTATTGCTTAGAAGCAAGAAAAATTCTTATTTAGTGATTGTGTCGTCACAATTATAAATTTTTATGTTTGGAAGATAATACTGTAGGATAATTCTTTTCAAGTCTAAAATAAATGGTTATTAACTTCTACCTTTAGATTGCGTGTTAACATAAGGTTAATATATATACAAAATGGTCTTTAAGAAAAAGCAGGTTTTTTTACACGGCCGCAAACAAATAAGTTTGAGTTACAGTGATCTTAAATACCAATAATATAATTCACCATTTAAACAAACACTTAAATAAACGTATTTCCGTTAACCCAAAGGTGGCCGCAAGGTAATCTGACGATTGTCCATTTGTTAACCGCCCATGCCGTTTTCCCTTGCACAGTGATAAACATAATTATCCTATCATAAACCTATTTTTTCTTTAAACATTTCAATCAATGTGTTGTGTGTGGAGTTATAGTCAAGAATTATTAATCAACAAATATACTTTTTTTAATGAAATTCTTATTTTTCAGCATTATCACTTGCAATCAATCGAGATGGATCGAGTGGTGGTGTTGTTCGATTGGCTGTCATAACCAAACAAGGTGTTGAAAGGAAAGTGATTCTCGGAAATGAATTGCCAAGATTTTATGAAGGCTGACTCAACTGGATCTAAAGCAACTTAGTTCAATGTTTTTGTAAAGAAAAAATTGCTGCTTTCATGCACAGATTTTTCAAACAAACAGTCTGTTATGTATTGTTTCAAACAGCAGACTGAGAGTTTATTTATTTTGAAGTTCCCACAATAAAATTTCACCGATTATGATATTTTATCTGGTCAAAGCCGCAGGTAACTTGTGTAGTGACAATGATCATACAATAAACTGTTGGTTTATGTTCCAACGCATATGATGTTTCGAACTCCCATTAGTCATTGTACATAGTTTAGTGAGTTAAGTATCAACGAACAATGTATTAGTACTCTAACCAACATTGACACTAGAGGTTGTATAGGATACTCGTGTTTTATACCCAAACACAGGAAAACCTGGAAGATGTAGTAATATTTTCGTTTAGTAATATCCCTCTTAATGAAAAAATAATGGAGATTTAACACACAAATAAACAATTTTCAGATCATCGACCAGAATAGGTTATCGAATCTTGGTAAACTGGGTTATTTCATATTAATATTTATTTTTTTAGTTCATGTTATATTTGTTCAATTTGAGGTGAAAAGTCAAAAATCCACTTCTGCAATTTTGTCTAACAAAAAATATCCATACTGACAAAGCCAAGAAAAAGGGGTGTCCTTATATTTGTTCGTATATGTCCGAAATTTCATGAAGTTTACTTTTCTTGAACTGTTTTAGTATATATATCTAACCTATAAATTATTTTAACGTAATCGGACATTTCTTTCTTGTTAAAATGGGTAGAATGGTTGGTGTTTAAACGTTCGTATGGTTTGGTCGCCCTCATGTGTCTAAAATTCCCTATTGTTTTATGTTTTTTGAGCGTTTATTTAAGTAGTAATAATTAGCACATAATTGTTTCTGGTTTTAATATTTCAAGGAGTTTAAAAGCGTGTCATTTTAATTTAATATTTATTTTAACACTTATTTTAAATTTTACTACTTTCTTAATGATTTGGTGTATTTTGTCTGCTACACTATTACAAAACTTTGGGAGCTAAACGAGAACACCGGCACGCAGCCCAGCACAATCTGCTTTTAACCAAACAAATATCGGGGAATCACCGCCATTGTTACTCAGTAAAACTTTTATTTAAACACCATGCATGACCTTCTTGACATGATCGTCAGATGCGTCTGATCATGGAGGTCTATTAATTAGTTATACGCCATCTTGTCAGTTTAATGTTTATGTCAGAAGTGTGAAGCAATGTAACCATGGAGAAGCAAAAAGAGGAGCAATGTAACCATGGACACTCTATATTGAACCAGCGTACTCGTTTTTAACCAAAGACGTGTCTAACTATATCCACCATTTACAGGAACTGCATTATTAAATTTTAAAGTAAATGTTAATTGATTATTATTCTGGCAAGTTTATAATGACTAATGAGAGTTGTGCCGATTTTAAAAAACAATCCACATTAGTTCTAAAACTGTCACCAACTTTAGATGACTTAAAACAAACTGAAGCACGCCTAATGTGCAATGTGGAATTCTGCAAAAAATCGTTTACCAACAAAGCTGCTTTACAAGCACATACACTAACATTACATACCGGTATTAAGAATTCGCAAGCATTGCATAATAGAGTAAATTATTTTTGTTCAATTTTGACATGTCCACACAGTTTGAAAAATGAAACTTCTCCATTTTTGTCATTGAGAGCATTGAAACAACATATGCGAGTTGTGCATACAAATGTTCAAAACTGCTGTCAGAAATGCAAGAAGACATTTAAAAGTAAATACTCTGCTCAAACCCATGCAAAAGACTGTGGTTTAAAATATATTTGCTCATGTAATGTTGCATACACTAGTAAAAGGGGTCTTTTAGCTCATATTCAACGACAAAATCATGTTTTACCTCAAGAGCTAAAGAGTTTATTCGATTCGAGTAAAAAGCCAAAGGAAATAAAGCCAGTATCTACCAAACCGAAATGTACAATTAACCACAAGTTCATATTGCCAAAGACAACTAGTGGGAAACTAAAGATCATAACTGTTCCTTTTAATACCCAAACACATGGCGATACAAATGTGCGAAATGTGATATATCCAACCGATAATAATTCTGGTACTGGTGCTAAAAAACAATCAAATTTCATGCAATTTACAGCCCAAGCTCATTGCACTAATGTACCGGAACAACAAGAGCTCTTGCAGTCTATTGGTTCAAATACAATTGCAATGAATACATGGAATTTGAGAGATTTTTCAAGCCAAACTGACGGCCTTGTTTGGTTACCTTCGGAAGAACAAGTAAAACAAGGTTTTTGTGGTGAAAATATTGCAACTCAGACAATTGATTATAGAGAAGTGGATCAATGTAGAATACAGACGGAGAGAATGTGCCAAACAGGTGAAGAACTAAATACATTTGAATGTCTTGCTTCTGAACATATTCATGGTGCCAACTTTTACTTAGAGCAACAGTGCAATAAACTAACTGGTGCTGAATCCTCAAACAGAGAACTAGATTTACCAGTTCATATTGAAACTCAGACTGAAATGAATTTCTGTCAAATGCAATGCACTGCCCAAACGCAAACCAGATCAGATTCATCAAACAACAATAACAGCACAGAAATCCGGAGCTTGGATGATCTCTTAAATGATATAGAAACCCAAACTGATACATTATTTACGTGGCCATCTCAGATTAACAATGTCATCAGTTCGTACACCCAAACTGCAACGGAGCCTGATAAAGAGGATGACATTTTATCACACCTGTTTAATATTGAAACCCAAACAGAATGGTGAAACAGTTTTGATTGTAGAATATGACTACGTGTATTTATCTCTGCTTGAATGAATTCATCTATACTTAAACTTATTGGAATCGCTTTTGTTTCTTTTTTACCTTTCACTGTGAGTAGGTGTCATTGTATGTTTTCCTTTTTATGGATATTAACAATATGTTTTGCCCAGATTTGGTCTGGACATATCAAACATCCAGCTACAACTATAATTTTTTACCCGAACTATTGTTTTAAATAATTGAATTACTCTAGCTAGAAGTTATAATGTTAGCCTTGTAACTATTTACCTGCAAAAGTTGTGGTTTTATATAAAAATATATCTACAAATTAGCAACTACTTACTATCAATGCTGATATTTAATAATGCAGATCTTAGTAAAAAGAAACAACTTTGCTTGTTTAATACTTGTACTGGAAAAAAAATGTCAATTTTTAAACTTGGTCACTGTGTTTCCAAGTCAACATGCAATATACTGCACAGAAATTCCAGGCAAGACTTATTAATTATAATATGTCAAATACTGCATTTGAAAAATTTATGAACACTTTTTTCATTATCGTTTAAGATTCAAACTTTTGTTAAAAAAAAATTGTTTTGTGTTATATATTTGGAAACAGGTGAAACTCTGTTATAACTGCTATTCTTTTCATTTTAGGGTGGCAATTCAAAAATGGTGTAGAATGTCAACAGGTATTTCCACTTGATTTATTTTAATATTTTTTAGCTTAATTATAAATTAACGGTGTGTTTTTTAGATTCTACTGATTGTGATTATGCTGTTGAGGTAAAAACTGCAAATTTATTTACTAATTAATGAATTAGTTTGTAATTAAGTGCTTTCAGAAAAATGTGCAAGGTTCTGCTTTATATAAGAAAAAATATATTCTTGCCAGAAGTTTTTGCACTAATACATTTTAGTTTTTATTTTAGCCTTATCAATTTCAGATTTTAATTTTTTAGCATAGCCTAATCTTTGTTGCCAAAATCCCTGCCGCCAATCACTGCTTGTTATGTTGCATTCTTTTTATATTTAAACTTACCATTACCAGTAATCAGTGGCGTACCCAGGATTCTGTAACCAGGTAGACAACCGCGAGCACCCGATTTCGCGCGTAAGCGCGAAAAATTTTTTTCGCTATTTTACCTGCATATACAGCAGAAAATCGCTCTAATTACTATAGACGCAATTTAATCAAAGTTGCGCTATGTATAATAATACTACTATTTTATATAAATTCCGCATTACCCAAAAAATATTCTGGTAATTAGGGGTGCGAAAAATTATTGGTTATGGTTAACCGTCATGTCAAATTTTAACTGTTTAACCGTTTTTTAACAACTTTTTTTTTAAACTCTTATTTGTTCGTTGGTTGCTACGACGCACGCTTTTCTGACGTGAAATACCTGTCTGACAACTGTAGTATGCTTCAATGCTATGCATAGAGCTGGGCGTAAATACGAAATTAGGTTCAGTTACGCAATTCGGACATCGGAATTGCGTTACGGACGTCAAATCAAAATTACGTAATTACACATCTCTACGTAATTATTTAAACGGGAATTGCACGTCGTTGTAAATATATTTCTTTGCAATTTCTCGTTTGTTTAATCTTAGCAAATTAATTTTGTTTTTTAATTTTTGTTTGAGTAAAATAGTTCGAACCACCGATAGGAATAATCACAATCGCGGTAAATACACGTTATCTTGGATTCGGGCCAATTTCCGTATCTAGAATCAGCGCGGCAAGATAAAAGGCAACGCTGCCACGATCTTCTGCTTGTTTACTCGGCGAACGCTATGTATCGACGAACTGCTGTCCTACCTATAAATTTGTTTGCCAAAAACGGTGCCGATTTGACAGTAGCCTAAAGAAAATCGGTTAACAGTTAACCGATTGTTGTTACATCAGTTAACCGTTTTTCAAATTAACCGTTAATTCGCAGCCCTACTGGTAATGCGCACTATAATAAAAATCCTTTACTGAAAAATGTTTATTATCCAAATGATCACCCACTATTCCCTTTGTAAATTAAATAAATCATTATATGAAATACTGTTTCGTCCAAATGTCAGTTAAATCTCCGAGAGTGAACCACGCAGACAACTGCACCTGGAGAGAGCGAGCGCGATAAGCCCCCCCATCAAAGGAATAAAGACCGCCACGAGTTGCGGTTTCCTACAGGCTCTCGGAGCTTTGACTGACATCTGGACTAAACGCCATTTTGTTTAGAGCCGCAATTAAACGTTTATAAGTACATACAATTTCGTTCAGTTAAAATCACAAAAAATGCTTTACAATCAACTATGTCGTATATTTTAGCTATATTGCACCATTAGCGGTAAGCCTGCAATAGCATTTTTAATTACATTTCGTATTGATATTCGTATTTCCATAGTTTCATATATTACCAGACTGGGGCACGCGGTATTCTGACGAATGACAGTGTTATAACGCTCTGTTGTGTGTTTTTAATCAAATTAGAAATACGCCAAAAAAATTAAATCATTCGAACAAATGGTTTGATATGAAAATACCTTAACATCTACAATCTTCGTGTAAGTAAGATACTGGCCGGCATGTAGTCTTAATTTTCGTTAGACTGATTACAATCTGCGCCGGTGATAATAAAAGAACATTGAGAAACACGCGTGAAAGTCTATGGTTACGTAATGGTATAATGATCCTTA
>CH002858.1:204062-232468 GCA_000149265.1 Ciona savignyi
GATGTGACCGGTGTAAAGAAGTCAGATGCTGGCAAAGTGTTGTCCGATGTGGTTTTAAAATACATGCATGAGTTGCAGGTTAGATGGCATATTTTTTTAGAAAACTACTGGTCCGGTATATTTTGCATTGTGCAATGTCTGTTAAGAAGTATATTTTGCATTGTGCAATGTATATTGTGCAATGTTTGTTAAGTGCATAACACAACCATCCAGCTGCCAACTGGATTGAATAACCCGCTACAAGTTGAGAAAACCGAATGACAATCAAATTTCCAACTTAATTTATAGCTTACAGTAAATGTATACATGAGGGCCAGTCTTTTAACTGATATTTTATTTTAGATTCCTAATGGGATTTCCGCCTTTGGTTACACCAGCAGTGATATTTCGGCCCTGGTTGAAGGAACATTGCCCCAAGAAAGAGTAACTAAGTTATCTCCAAGGAAAGTGGATAGAGATAGCATTGCACAATTACTAGAAGAGTCTCTTACTATTTACTAAATCAATATGTTTAAATCATGATACTGAGGTGTAAAACTGCTTAAATCGTATAGTTTTTTAGGTTTAGGGATTGTGGAATGATTGGTATATCTCTATCTGTATCATTTTAATTTTTTTATTCAATTTTATTAATCTATGCATTAAAGGTGTTTTAATTTTTACCCGTATACATACAATTTAGCCCTGCTTTACATCTTTATATCGCAACGCAAAATGATCATTAGTCTTAATTGCTAACTACTTTTATTAAACTGAATCTTAACTTTGCATCTTGTTGATCTGATGAAAAATGCATTTTACCGTTTGAGATACAAGGAATACTTTAGATAAATACACCATGCTACGTTATGGATTATGGTCTAGTGCATGAGTAGGCAACCTGCGGCTAATTCATCCTGATGTGACTCATTTTATTACCACTCTAGCGAGCTCTAAGTTTAATACCCATGTATAAGTGAAAAAAACAGTAAATATTCGATTTATTTTATCTCACACAGGTTTTTTTTTCCATTTATTGTGACAATATTAGTTTTGCGGCTTCCAGTAATTCTTATTTAGTGAAATATCCGTTAAAATTGGTCTTTAAGTGCAAAAGGTTTTCCCCCTAGTCTGGTGGATAGGCAGGTATGATGGTTTATCTCTAAATGTAAGGAGGGTAACCACATGGGGTATCATTACAGGTAAATGCACAAATGATTAATGGGGATGTGTGTGAGAGAGTTATTTTGAGATTTAAGGATCATATTGATATGCGAGAACTCTTAATACGGCTTATATACGCACATCTTTTAGTCTAATAATTACATAACAAACAGACGTATAAAAGATATATCACAATACAATTAAAAGGCTTTTCCCTCTTAACTTTGTAAACACAAGTGTTATACGCAAATGCATGTCGGCATTTTTGAACGCATATATTATGCCATATGCTAAGATGCATTATAACTAGCATTTGTTGGTTAATGATTTCCTAATCTGTTTTGTTTTAACATTTTAAAAATAAGCTTGGCTTCCATATGATATAAGTCTATCCTATTTCACATAGAGTGATTTTTTTTCGAGAAATGTACTTCCATTTATACACCCACAAATCTGTACTGTTCCGGCGTCTTTACATTGTGGACGTCAAATATGCAACGTGTACCTGTTCCGGCGTCTTTACATTGTGGACGTCAAATATGCAACTTTAACTCTTTCACTCCCGGCCAAATGCATTAATTCAAACATGCTGTCCCGCAGTGTTTTTTACAATTTTTAGTCATTTTCAAATTAGCACAGTTTTTCTAAAGTTTATGCTATGATTTAATATTTAGTATGGTTGGAAAGATAATTTATCCCTCTTTTAAACAAGCTGCACATCTAAAATCTACCTCTAATAAAGAATATATTATGTAAACTTTAGTGAACACCACTTTTTATGCAAAGAAAATTCTGCTCGACTTTGAAAAATTTGAGGTGCACTGACAAACGAAATACTCACTTATTATTGGAATGCCCAAATGAGATGAAAATTGGAATGTAGATTGTCTAATAGTTTTTGTACTCAGGAAAATTCGAACTGTATTTCTATCTTCAGTAGTTTTTTTACTATTTGTAATTGAAATTTCCCTTTTTTCTGACTATATTATGAAAACTTGAACCAAAACGCATTGAAGTTTTTAGTTTTTGTAGAACTAGAAATAGTAAAAAGTATAAAAAAGAACAGTGAAGGAAGTGTAAAAAGGGCATACAAAACCAAAACAAACGCAAATACTATATCCAATATTCTTCAAAGCAGGGCACACCGAAACTAGCTAGTCTCGCCGCCTTTTTCTTTATCGTGCGCTCAGCAGGCCCAGCTGGATTCATGCTTTGGGGAACACGAAGCATAACCGCCTGCTGCGAAAACGTCACCAACGCTCTCCTTTTTATCTGCAACGGCACGAAATTCACAGAGAATGTAAAGAAAGACTTGCTTGACAAAAAGAGCTTCTCTGCAAGTTAACACGACTCCTATTGGCTGAGTTAGTCACGTGTAAATTCGTGTAAAATCGATAGAAATAAGAGGCGAAGCCTTGAAAAAGAAAGGCTATCACTCCTCGCATTTTTAATATTTCTCCACGATAATCACAGAGAATAAAATATAGGGTTTCCTTGATCGAATGAGCCATAGCTGAGGTCTCTACCATTACGCATTGCGGGAGAAATCGTTTTTTAGATTTGTATCCATTTATGGACAGACGGGATACCATGTTTTCCCACCAACTCGCCATATATGGCGAGTTGGGAGGGAAAGAGTTAAGATAAACAATCTTTTGAAAAGAATCGCCCGATTGTGGCAGACTGTGTTCACAGATACAGTTTAACTGCCTTTTTATCTTTCGAAAGATTGGCGGTTAAAACGAGTGCCTTATTCTAACTTAAATCAAAACAAAATCTGGTCTAAGGAAGATAAAGTGAATCAATAAACAAGTTGTGAGAAGATCCTTGCAAGAGAGGTATTCAAACAACGTGATATTGGTCCACAGGATGTTTTTCCGAGGTTCCTGAAAGAGGTCCGATTGCAGCAGAATTCCTACACAACGAGTCACGTTTCTCCAATGACTTCCCCCTTATAAGATTTAATCAAAACATCCTTTCTGATTCATTTTAAGTTTTCAGAAATTTTTGTTTTGTTTGAAGTTGCACCGTGGGAAGATAGCGCCACGATACAACTGTCAGTCATGCTACAACAAAGGAAAGTCGAGTTTTGCCGCAGTAAAATCTAAATTGTTTTAACTACAACGAAGGTAGTTTTTCTATACAGATCTCTCTCTAATACGGTTTTAAAGCAAACTTCATCACAAATGGAAAAGTTAGTTGCTCCTGCTTGTCATAACACTCATCTGAGTAATGCACACAGCCCACAAAATGAACACAACCCTCACAAAATGCACACGACTCCCACGACATGCACACAACCCACAAAAAATGCACACAACCCACAAAATGCAAACAGCCCACACAAAATGCACACAACCCTCACATGATGCACACAACCCACAAAATGCATGCAAGTAACATTATACATACAGCGGCCTAGCGCTGGATCCAGCTGACTTATCTGGCCTGTAAGAGGTGGAGGGACCGCAGCAGAAGAAGCTCTTTAAAACCACCAGTACAATAGGGAGTGACAAACCTATTTAGTTTATATTGGATATATATACATATATGCCGGAATTCTAGTATATCCATTTCGCCTGGAATTTATGGAAGAAAAAAATAAAATAAAAATTAAAATCACGTTAATGAAGAATTCATACAGCCGAAACCTGCCAGGCATAATTACGAGTAATATGAAGATCAGATATTGTGTGTTTCTATATAAACATCATCTCCCTAACTTACAAAAACGTCCAACACGTCGGGAATGCCATGCTCTGGTACAACATAACGTTGCTAAGAAAAATTTTCCGTTGGAATCTTCTCAAAACACGTTTTTCCAATTCACTTTATCTTCCTCATAACGATATGTCCTCGGTCGACACCAGATTTTGTTTTGTTTTTAATCCCGTTGGAAGGAAGTACCTCGTTCTAACTGTCAATCAATGAAAGAAGGAAGGAAAGTTTATCGGAACCACAACAAATTATTTTGTTATAAATACCCGGTGTATGTGCCAGCTAAACTGTATTTGTATACAACAACTACTAAGGTAAGTCTGTTTAAGTAACCCGTGTGGATTAGTTTCTAATGTAAACCTTTTTACAGATTAATTAACCATTAACAAAAGGCGTTCTATAAACTACTATCTATTCGATCGGAACTAATTTCCATGAGCTCTTTGCATGCACTATAGATGGCGTATAACCAATTAAGACCTCTATGAACGGGCGGATGTGACGAGTGGTACCCTCCATGAGTCATTGTTTTTAAACGAGTGTTTTGCTGAGTAACAATGGTGGTGATTCCCCAATGTTTGTTTGGCTGAAAGCAGCATGTGCTAGGCTGCGCGCCGGTGTTCTCGTTTAGCTGTAAAGTTTTGTAATCGTGGAGCAGTGCTTTGTGCAATAAAGGTGTTGAATGTGCATCTGCTAGCTGTTTTGTTGGAAAAAAGTTGCCGATGTACGAAGGGGTATGGGCTCAAAATTTTTAAACAAAATTTTGTAGGGTTTTGAGTTTAGGTTGCAGATCCAAGCTTCAATTTTAAATTGTGAAAAAATCTAAGACTTCCTATGTCAGGATTTTGAGTGACAGTCGTTTTTGTGAGGTCAGTTTGCATTGGAGAGATAGGGAAAATAATTAGTTGAACGCCTCCTATATAACTGCCAGGATGAATTTAAACCTTCACTTAAATTCCAGAGATGTCCGTTGAAAATGATGATGGTTCTGACGAGTAAAACTGGTAAGTTTATAAACTTTTTGTCCACACTTTCTAGAAAAAAAAATTAAAATCGTTTAATTTTTATTTCAATTCCGTATATTTATTTTGTAGATTATTCGATTCAGTTCCGAAGTTGAATTGAGAAACAAATAAAGAAAATAAAACAATATCTTTGTGTTTTGGTTCAAATTGCCTTGTATAAGTATGAGATACTGAAATCAAAAACTTAGAGAAAACTCGTTGTGTCGTAATAGATAAAATGCTGAAACAGTTAAAGCACCAGCCCCGCACCTTTTTACCGCTTCGGACCGGTAAAGATGTTAAATTTTTAATGTGCTACAGTAAGGGGAATCGTAATTGTAGCTTTCTATAAAAACGTGCTAACAAACGACGTTTTAAAGTCACAGGTAAATATGCGGCCCGGTACCAACTGATCCGGCGGTTGGTACTGCTGGGTTAGAACAGTGCTCCGCAACCAGTATGCTGCGGCACACTACTGATATGTCGCAAATTGTTGCGGGGAAAATGATAATATTTTTAAAAGCGGTTTTTACTAAATAAAAATTACTTTAGATTTTGCAAAAATAAATATTACGGCTTTTAGAAACTTCGATAATATATTCTAGGTTTCTATATGTTACTGGGTTAGACCATTGGGTGCGTATTGCCTGGTACATTTATACCTTCATTGAACGAGACGTTTCTATGGATTAGACCAGGGCTTCCCAAGCTTTTAAGCTCGTGACCCCTTTCAATTTTTTTTAAATTTTCTGCGACTGTTCTTCACGTTTAAAACCGTCCACGCATGTGGCACACACACACAATTGGCTATTCTAATACGTCACAATAAGGAAGGCATTGTTTTGATCACGTGGTTAATGCGTTCGCTGTGCATTCAGTTAGTCCACGCGTTACATTAAGGAGGCTTTCACTCCCCAATGTGTGCTTCTATACACATTCTCATCTATACGAGATTACTGATAGGGGTCAATTATGTATAACGAAGTCACCCAACAGTAGTATTTTGAAATATACAAATCAAGTAAGATTTAGGATTTACACTAGGATTAGACAATCTCTTAAATAAAAATGAGTATATAAATCGACATGCTTTGATTTTTTTCAGAATAGTTAAGTTGAAAATATTATAAATATTAAAAACAAATTGCATTTAATTAAAGTTATAGTAATTCTTGGAAATATATGAAGTTTCGAAGCTCAACTCGAGTCGAGTAAGGTGATCCAACTGCAGCATGTTACGCAATCATACAATATAATACGTGATTCCTGTTCTCAGTTCTCCACATTAGGTAGCCTACCATGGTTAAAATAAGGCTAATTATATTGTGGTTACATAGAAAAAGGTTTAAATACCAGAAATAACACCATTTTGTTTCCAGCTACTTTATGTATATACAGAATGACTACAGCCCTCGTATTCTCGGTTTAGTAAGAAGAACGATACCCAGAGAGGGTCAACCACGTGTAAACCACCACTTTTTTTAAAACCTCTGTTGAGTGTTCATTTTATTTTTCTTAATGCAGAAACGATCAGGTTCCTTGTCTATCTCATCACCCTTATTGGTATATATTTTACAAATTGTGTAACGTTTGCTTCTGCAAGCAGAAACTTTTGGGTTCCAAATCCAAAATTTATATCCAGGTTTTCTAATCAAAGTATTAAAGGTATAAATTTATTATTTTAACGGATTTCCCGTGGTGCGGTTTGTAGGCCTATAATCCTTTTGGCCCTTTCTCAGTTTATTTTATTTATCTTCAACTTTCCTTACAATATAAAGTGAATAATCTTTAACAGTGACAAAATATTCGCTGTTATAGAATAACCGGTGCCAAACATTTGCAAAACGGCAGTCGTGGTTCTCTCGGGAATTTCCCTGACGCAATCGACCTTTAATTGTCCATTGTAAATCCAAACCATATTAGCTAACCCTACCAGAATATTTAACTTGATTAGACATTCTCTTTCTTATAATATAAAGCGTAAATGTGACTGATCACTAGTTTCAGTGAAATTTATTAAATGGGGATTTCCCAGAAAAGGGTTAAAGATAAGTTTGCGGCATACGCATGTTTTTCGTTCGTAATTAAATTCTATATTTAGTAATCTTAGTTTTGTGTTTCCACCTTATTTATACGCGTGATGAGATTGTATTTACGATTGGTTGGGCATGTTCTTTTTTTTGCGGGATTTCTCGGGGTACACTGGGTCATTTGAGTTCTAGTTATGTTTTTCTAATTTGTGTTATTTAGACCCAACTATTTAGACTCGGATGGCAGTTTAACCGCATAAATTTTACTGTGCCCATTTATAAGTTACAGTAAAGAAACCTTCCGAGACGGAGTTCAGATTCTCGAATTTTTATCGCAGTCTAAATAGCTGGGGAGGTTCAGGCCAGATTTAGTGCAAGATGGCCCCAAGCAACAAACCATTGCTAAACGCCACAAATCATCTTAATCATACACAACACAATACAATAGCTCCAATAACACTGATTTCGATTCTTTTATTAAATTTTGGTCTTAAAAAAAAAGTTTAAATACCCCTCCGTTGAACGATTTAAGCGCAACAAGCAGGTTTGTTGTAAAAACGGAAATATGAAACAACGGAATGCGGAAATTAAATACAAAGCAAGTTACTTTTTTCGTAAACTACATTGCCGTTGGGGAATACTTTAGGGATAAGTAATATATTATAAAACTTATATATATATTATCCCATAGTTTAAATTTAACGCTAGTAGATATTTGTATAAATTTCCGTAGTTCCACATTTCCGTATTTTTGTACTTCCCCCCATCCGCGTCAGGGGTTTCTGTAGTAATTAGAAGTATAGTTTACCGAGTACACGTACTACAACAAATATCTGATGTTTAAACAGAAGCAAGTCTGAATTTTGAATTCATCTTAATTGCTAATAAAGAGAGAAACATGACATCAGGTATTTTTAATTTAATTCCTAAAACCTATTGATATGTCTACATTAAATATAAATGGGTTAGTTAGTTTTTTACTGCTCTTACGTTGTGTTCAAGTAAGTTCCTTTTTGTGTAACTTTACCAGGAATTAAAACGTTTTTATTTGAAGCAACCGCAGTACCTAGATTTTGGTGGCGATTGCTAATTACAAGCTTTGTTCTTCTATCTTCAGTTGATGCCAGTACCGTAGCAGTTATCACCGTCAAGAGTGGAAATTTCAGTGGCCAGGCAAGATTGGTTGATGGTACCAAGCCAAAAAATAGAGAAGATCTAATTGACCTTGCTCGCCAAATACAACAAGTATGTCTGAAAGTTTTCTTTCTCTTTAAATAAAATAAAATGGGAAAATGGTAAAAAGCATATTCACTGACATGAAGGAAAGCTGATGGTACCGAAATAATTAACATTAGTACATTCCCTTAACTCACAAGATGGAAAACTGGAAATAATTTAAAAATTTGCCCTGATAAGCATTGGTATTTATGAATATGCACATATTAAACGCTGTCCAGGTTGAAAATTGCACCCTTGTCTTTAAAAATGTACTCCTAATTTAAACGGAAAATAAAAGAAATCGAACAACATTCTTTTACATGATGATGAAACTTTTGGCATCCCTGAAAAACACATTTTTGGGTCATTTATAATTTTATATTCAAATTATGTTTCACTAAGTCGACGTTTTACTTTTAACTTACTTTTCAAAGGCGGTTTTAACCTTTTTTATTTTAACAGTGTGAATCTTCAATACAAGCTGCAGCGAGTAGCAAACTGAGAACGATATTGGAGCAAATGCGAAGTCTTCAAAACCAAGTAGGTGTTCTAGTACCAAGAAATGAATTTATTTTAAATGTGGATTAGCTCAAATTAAAAACATTTATCTGTATGTTGTTTTATTTCTATATGAATATCAGTAAGATACTCTAGTTTAAAAGCATTAAATTTCCACAGAGGTAAAACTAGATTTTATGAAGGTACAGGATAGGATATTCATGTTTATCCCCGTGAATGGGAAAACCTAGTGGGTTATCACACGGGCAATCGTCAGATCACCTCGCGCCCATCGTCGGGTTACCGGAGCTATTGCAGTGTGTTGTATATGATAGACACGTCCTTCAATTTGGTAGAACCCATTAATCCGCTGGGTTCAGGCAATGTCCGTAAAGTGCCTTGAAACACATACAGTACGATTTACATTATTTCATCAACAGGCCAAAAAAATACTTGAAGAAACAAAAAGAGATGCCGATTTACATCATGCTGCTTGTAACTTTAAAAAAATCCCTGGAAAATTGTATTACCTCTACCGGCGATCCTCTGGTCAAACATATTTTTCTATGCTGTCAAATGAGGTATGTCCTTCTTTTTGTATTGCAATAAAACTGAACAATTATCACAATTTGGTTGTGTAGCCCTATTATACATTATGATATAAATTAAAATTTATTTTTAATAATGTCCTATTAGTCCAAATACTCTGATTTTATCAAGTAGTTGATTACAAATTTAGGGTTTATCTGTGTCAATCTTATGTCTAGTTAACATACTTTCTTTTGAAAACTGATAAATTTCCTCTACCCTAAATAAAAACAATACATCTATTTAATATAGCCTTTGTTAGGTAGGTTGCAATCGCAGTAATGGAGTGTATTTTTGTCTGGTTGGTACACTTTTATTAAATATTAAAACAAGATTGTTGTAGGAATGGGGAGCAAGCTGTCCCCATGAGTTTATAGCGTGCTACAAACTTGAATACGACATGACATGGACATTATTTGAAGACATTGAACACCGGGAACAAGATGATGTTTTAATTGAAAAACTAATTAACCAACAATTTCAACCGTCATTAACTTATGAAAATTAGAATGATGCAAAATTTTATATTACTGGGTGATTTTGGGGGCTTTTTATTAGGTTGCTGTGAACACCATAATCTTTTAATTGGTGTTAATGATGTATTGCATATTTACTGGGTCTATGTCTTATTCCAGTTATTTGTGCATGTGTAGGCCATTGTTTTACAAAGTCTAACATTTAATTGTGCGATATTATGTCAGTAGTTTCTAATTATTACTTGTTAAAAAATCTCTGATGTTATTATTAAATCTGTACCGTACAATACCATAAAAACAACTAAAATAACTTTGATGTATATCAATTGTACTATGTTCTTATAATTTATATTAGATCAAGGTATTCTTAGTATGGAAAATAACTGGTAGTTAACTGTTTTTTCGCTATAAATATATATATATATATATTGCCTATAAAACATTATCTTAACATTCTATTTGAATAAAACACTGGTAATGTTTTTATAGACAAAATATATTTATATCAAAAATGTTTTAATTACCAATCTTTTTTTGTTGTGTATGACTTCATACAAGTATTGCTTGGTTTTCATATGCCATAATTTGGAGTCAGACCGATTCCTGTAGAATCATTACTGAAAGCAGAAATAAGTATAAAATTTAAAATACATATAACAAAACATTTTATCATTTCTTGTAAGTATTGCATTTTCTGCCTTTATAAATAATTAAGCAATGTTTAATTTTGTATAATACAGATACTGCATATAATATTGTAATAAAGATATAGGACTTGCATACTAGGGACAGGCAATATTGAGCAACATGCAAAATGTGTTTAATTCTGTTAAAAGCAGTGCACTTGGAGTTGCTGAATTACTGACTCCCGTTTTAAAGGTACCGTAAATATACCATGATTGTTTTTCTTTATATTCTCCCCTATTTATTTACTGCTATTAGACTGTGATTTGTTAAGTGTAATAAACACGATCTAAAGCTGCAGATTTCCCAATTAATGCAAGTTATTTTATGTGATAACAGGAATCAAAGTTTAAAGAAACTGGAGTGTTAACCCCAGAAGAATTTGTAATCGCTGGTGATTTTCTCGTTCATCATTGTCCTACTTGGCAATGGCTGCCCGGTGATCAATCGAAAACCAAAGCTTACCTGCCGCCGGAAAAGCAATACCTTATGACAAGAAATGGTGGGTACGACAAACACATCATTTTAATTCTTTCTAACATATAATGGACCACTTTTTCCTATGCATTGTGTGGTCAATTATCATCTGGGTATGTACAACTCATCAACAAAAGGTAGCTTTAATCGAAATATACTTTCTAGTGTTATAATAAAAATAATACTGCAGCTTTGAATTAGTTGGCCAAATTGACAGCAATCTTTAGGCTTTCTTGTATTCTTTTACTTGCAATCATTACCGGAATTAAAAAATATTGCATAGAATCATAGCATCACTGTTGTAAATAGCCGTTTCCAATATTTAAAATATATATCTCCGCATAGTTCCGTGCCATAAGAGATGCAAACAAATGGAATATAATGACGAGCATGAAGCGATAATTGATGACATCGGTGATGGAGGGTGGGTTGACACGCATCATAACCTTGACGTTGATAAAGCACAAGAAGAAATCAAGGAAATGACTCTTAATAAAGAGGTAAACAATATAATATTGATACAATCTTGTGGGCTTTCCATATTAACTCCACTGTCAAAATGGTTTTAAATTGTCATGTATTAAGTAAACTTTAATGGTGATCAGTAATCTTTTTATGTCATAAACATAGGCGTTAAATTGTAGTTTTGATAGTTGTAAAAAAGTGTTCCAAACCAAAATAAAGGATACAGGTAGAAACAGTATTTATGATTCATGGTGCCCGAATAAACAACCAATTCCTTATTATATTCTTTAGAAAGCCAACAATGAAAAATCAAACTATGATGACGAAGATGATGATGATGATGATGATGATGCTCTTGACATGGAAGATTACGCTGAAATGTTGGATGCAGACGATAAAGTAAGAAGTGCAAGTATATTAGTGTTTTTGTGCAAGCTACTTTACAACTGACTACTTTGTGTGTATAATAACCATTGCTTTGGAAAAATTACATCTCTACAAAATTTAACCAAAGTGTTTTAGACCTTTTCACATTATCATTAGGTTACCTTAAGTTTTGTTTCAATATGTTGATACTGATACTGATACTGTATACCGATAAACATTTAAGTAATAATAAGTGCAAAGCTCCCTTATTAATTACTGCAATAGCTCACACTTACTTACTGTGTTCTGCTGTTCAGTAATTACTTTATAAATTGAAATACTGTTCGGAAATACTAGCCAATCAAATAAATTTATTATCAAACTCTTTTTTTAACAATAAAAGTTATTCTCCGATTAAAGAAACTCAAATTATAATGCACTGAATGGTTAAATGGCCACCTTATACATTAAATAACACATCGAATTATGTGTAATGTGAGAAACTATAAAATGTACTTTAAACCCAAGTTTAAACTTGCAATACTTGTGGTTAGGCTACAGTGGATCTGGTTGCGGTGAAAAAGGCTCAAGCTGCACCAGGAAATAATGAGGACGGTGGAATCATTCAGACTAGAACATATGATTTGCATATAACTTATGATAAATATTATCAAACGCCAAGACTCTGGCTGTCTGGATATAATGAGGTAAATCATGGTCTATTTGTGTGCTAAAGCTAGAACAAAGTTCCCAAAACCATGAAAGATATTTTATATTTAAATTGTTGGACAATTAATAATAAAATTTGTTTTGTAAACATTATAAGTAAGAAATAATGTCATTAGTTCCTTAAATATGTTGTATGGTATGAGTGCTAGTATTGTGCTCTTAGGTGACCAGCAATTTCTGAGAAAGTGGAAACACTGCTGTAGAAAATAAAGCATCTAATATTTCAATACGCAGGAAAGAAAACCGCTGTCTATGACAGAAATGTATGAGGATATAAGTCAGGACCACGTTAATAAGACGGTTACTATTGAACCTCACCCCCACCTGCCCCCTCCTAACATGTGTTCAGTTCACCCATGCAAGTAAGCTCACTTTAGCACTTCAATCAGTAAAGGCTTATAAAATCTCATAACATAGTATAAAGTGTTGAAATATTTTGAGTCTTGGTTACTATATATTATATATTAAATACATATGTCAGGGACTAGATGCACAATTGTTGATACTTCCATATTCATCAGACATGCAGATGTGATGAAGAAGATAATGCAAACAGTGGAAGATGGAGGTGGCCAACTTGAAGTCCATATGTATTTGTTGGTGTTCCTCAAATTTGTGCAAGCAGTCATTCCTACGATAGAGTACGATTACACCAGACATTTTTCATTGTAAAATTTGCTCTTTACTAATTGCTGCCTGATAAATTTCTTTACAATTTTTTCTCGATTTGCAAAAACAATCTCGACTTTTTTTTAATTAACATTTATTCAATTATTTTATTTCATAATTTATTGAACGCTTCATTACTTAATTACGAAATTGGGCCGGTCACACAACATTTATGAAACACCTTTAAAGCTCCTGACTGGTCATTTCTAAATTGCAATGTTTTTTCCCGTTATTCAATACAAGAATATATATCTGCCTGACTTACATTAATCGAAACCAGTCGGCAGAGCCTTAGAGGAAGTAAAGGTTGTTAAGCCTAACATACAGTCCACATTCTTAGTTATATCATTTGCAACTTTTAGGAGAAAATACTTTCCCTCTTCGATTCTCTTACACAGGTATGAACACAAGCATTCTTCATATATGAATCCTGCATTTTTATTGTCACAAAAAACATGTAATACAAAATCTAAACAAAGCAATATAATAAATATTTTCTATGTAAAATTGTCCAAACACTTCAAGTGCAAAATTTAAGCATTTAAAAAAACATTGTGAAAACATGGCACTTTAGATATTTGATAAACTTGTCTAAACTAATATGTTCAGATACTATTACTGTATGGAATAAGTTTTTATATACACAAGAATTAGTATGCTTTTCATTAGCAAATACAGAAATACATCACACTTTGTGAAAGTTTTTGAGGAAAAATAAACAATTAGGAAGATTTCACAAACTCGCCCATGGGAACACACAGGAGCAAGCATTCAGCATTGACTATTTAGTATCTAACTTCATCGCTTGGTTAAGCTTTCAGCACAGCATTACAAAGAGTGAGATGAGGTGGTGTTCAACAGGAAGGAAGTGTCAATCGCTGGCAGCTGGTAATGCAAAAGTACTTGAATTACAATATATGCATCATGTACAGCCCACATTGTACTTTAACAAGTCTATGAAAATAGTTTCAAGCCATTTTTATCACTAATATAAATTATCCACATACTAAGTAATGTTGCATGGTTGAAAAACATTACTTACTTCAGCTGTTCAACAGTTTTTTTAAGCGCATGAAGAATTTTGTCCAGTTCTAAGTAAGGCACAAGTTTATGGACCGGTAAGTACAGGACATGTTGCATTAAAAACCTAAAATAAAAACTTTAAATGTAATTTTGCATTAAGGTGGCTTTTCTATTCAATCTGTGAATGGCAATTTATACTGAAGCGATTTAGCACAATTTGTTTTATAATGGTCTTCTTTAGTGGTTGAAATATTGGAAAATCGGTGAGGGTAAAATAAGTGAACAATGTATATATTCTTGTTGATATACATTGAATGTGAAAATAAAAAAGGGCTTAATGACATAGGCAATCGTCAGATTACCTTGCACTCGCAATCTGATTACTAAAGCTATTGCAATGAAGTGTGATTGATTGAGAGGTTCCACTGGGTTCGGGTAATATAAGTTTAATGTCTTTCCCAAGGACACTGCCAATTAGCTCGCGACCTGATTGGAACTAGTAACCCTTAAGCTAAAGTCGACGTAATAACTCACCAAGCTATTTGGTGGAATTTAAATTTACGCCATAGCATGGGTAGAGAGAACTAAGGTTTAAACTAAATGGAAAAAGGATAATATATAAAAGTTGTCAGAATAGCACACGTTTGGTAATTGGAGCTAACTTTATTGTTCCTATCAGATTCCAACAGAAAGGGAATTTTCGGTCTTTTATTCAAAAAGTAAAGAATCGTTTCACTTGGTGGGGAATTTACCTATCTGTTTACTCTGTTTGAATAAGAGCATAAATTTATATTTTAAACTGTTATGTTTCAATGGAACCTGCTAGTCTAGCAGTGGAGTTTCAAATCTACTGGTCGGGCAATAGACTCATTTAAACATAACAGATTTCTGCTGTATACAATATATTAAGTTTATACAACGCACTTGGCTTGTGTGACATTACAAACGTCATCCCCGTCACTGCAAACAACTTGTAATTGAGTTGTCCCGTTCGAAGCATCTACTCCAAAGTCGTTTAACTGTCGACCCACTTCAGCAGTTTTGTCCTGAATAGAATTTACACAGAGTTAAAACAAGCTAAAAGTTTTAAATAGTTTGTTAAATAAGATTGCTGAAACAAATAAATTAAGTGTTCCATATTACTGTGAACAGGATTCGTCCGGAATTAGTTTTAATTCTTCACTGAACCTTAACACATATTGCTTACCACTAATATTGGAAATAACCAGTAATTAACAAAGAAAGCATTTGATCCCACAGAAATAACACTTTCTGGCAACCTCTCCACCATGTAATCCCCTTTTTCTCGAACCACTTGATTTTCCTTGTCATCAAAATCGATTAACCTGAGAAAAATTATCATTATATTCTACACAGAATCTTTTATTTTGGAAGTTAAATCTAGCCAAGCGCAATAATTTACTTAAAAGTTAAGTTTTTGAGCAAAGTCAAACAGGGTTGTCGTCGAATCCCTTTAAAAAGGTCAGTAGGAAACCCTCTCAACATGGGAACAAACACTTCCTTATGGTCAATTCCCACAGCTCTAAAGGCGCTAATTCCCCATCTGAAACAAAACAAAGCAACTTAAGTTTGTTTTCTTCAATTTGCTATTTTTTTTCCTTACAAGGCGGTGAGATAATGTAATTGTTATAAAACATAAAAACAATAACAAAAAAATTTGGTTATGAACACTGAACAGTAATACAAAATTAGTTGAAAATAACAAATTTGTGACAATCCGCCACTGTTGTGTTAATATATTATTAAAAAAAAGAAGGTTTACCTTAAACAGAAGGGGCTGTTGAAGATAGTTGTAAGTAAAGAGTATTTTGCAAGTTTCATTGCATATTCCGAAGTGGGTTGAACTGGATAGGTTGAATGGTGCTTCTGCAGAGTGTTGTAAAGTTCCCTAAGGAAACAAAATTACCATTCTTTAAAGAAAGTTTTTTTTTTTAATTTACATCACCACAGCTACCACACTATTATATTGTGTCTGGGCAAGGAGTTAATAGACCATTCCTTTTAAATGGTACTTGGAAAATATTCATTGTAATAAAATACTAAGCACATTGAAATGCCCTCGAGAGAATTGCTTGTGTTGTAAATTCCAACAACTTATGCTCTACACATTTATTAGGCCAGTTAAATAATTTGAGCGAAATAAGCTTTAAAAAATGTTCCCATCGTCCAGATTTTCTATTGATGAGTCATTTCATTCGTTTCCTAATATTAGCAGTCTGTGTTTATTTTGACAAAAATTTCTAGGTTACCAACCTATTTTTGATTCTTAATATTGCTCCCCCAAATACTGTTGATAATTTGATGGTTCCAAAACTAAAGAAAGTGATATCACTTGAAGGATGACCTGTATAGGGTAAATACAAATTTATACACTTGCACTTTTAAATGGTACCTGGCCCACTGTTTTACATTACATATACAAGTATAATTGTTCCCTACTTTAAAGATATAAATGAAACATCTATTCACTATCTTTTTTATTTAAATAAATAAAATAAGAGGGTTGTAGAGTGGTTAACCACTTAAGAAGTAAGACAAAAGCACCTTTGTATTTAAGACCACAGAAAATTTCCGCACAGTCCTCTAACACAACAATGTTATTTGTTTTGCATATCTCAGTAAAAGGTTGCATGTCGAATCTCTTCCCGTATATATGGGCCAGTAGTGTGGCCACTGTACTGTGGAAAACATCAGGCTGGTGAATTTAAGTATCCTAATGATGTGGCTTTCATTTTTTACGTAAGACATTTATTTTCCTAGCCTAATCATATATTTTTTATGATTACAACTATTTGATAGTTATTCACCATCGAACTCCAGATTTATCTGTTACAGATTAAAGCACAATATGTGAAATTAAATAAGATACAATTATTCCATAGTATTCCAATTTTTTCAGGTATGCCAGTTTGTGCATTAATAGCTAATGTCAGAGGAGCAGTATCTATAAACAGAAAGCAACCTGTCAAGATAACAAAGCATGGCAAAATGATGGTTGTTATGACAATGTCTGAAATTGAATTGTTTATTTTAAACTAATATGAATTATGTATTTTTATGTTGAACTAGTAATTGCGGCAAAAAGTTAAAATAACACAAAAAACATACTTCTCAGTAAGTAGTGATTGAAAATGTTCAAGAGAAGGTGCCATGGTATTAATGTCGATATCACATGATCTAATCTTTAAATTGTGATGACGAAGTATTTGAACGATGGTTGGAATGTTAATGGCAGATACAATAATCTCAGAACCAGGTGGATATTGCTTGACCTGAAAGAGGTTTATAGATTATTAAATTGTATTAATAAAAGTTATGCACCTCTTGGAGCTTGTTTGGCATTACATGATGCAAAACAAACCAGTACTTACTGATAGAAATAAGTCTAACCCAGATCGCACAGACAAACATGGAAGAATGCAGAAATTCTCATCTTCACATTTCCATACTCGCTCTAAATCTTCCTGTGATAAATGTCGACCAAGTTCGGTTTCTGAACTGTAGAGCAACAGTTCCAGACCTTCAAGTGTGGATTGAAATGAAGAATCTACATTCAAAAATGAAATGAAAGACTATTTGATTGAATATTAAAATAAGAGTTCTCAGCTAATTGAATAGATACTGTGGTTCGGCTCAGGTGAATTGCTAGGCTGACACACCTTTGAAAGTAGGCATGTAAAACCATGAATATATTTAAACACCAATGTTCACACCTAAAGATCTAAAATCACCAATCATTCATAATCAAAATACAATGCAATAACCAGTATCATGACAACATAAAGGCAACTGCCCACTTGCTAGTCAGTGTGTCCATGCACACTGTTTCTTTAAACATTGCCCTAAACTAGTGTTAGTTTATGACATTAACAAAACATGTACATCTACACCTTGCTATTATTTTAAAGTTTATCTATTTATAGTTGAATGCTGTAGTTTTATTGTTTGTTAAGTTTTTTTATCTATACATGGATAATCGTATGAGTGCATTATTTTTAACAATCTAATGATGGTATTAAATATAACAAATAATAATAAGGTATTAATGTAGGACAGTCCAAGCTATTCTATTGTTAAATGGAATAAGCATTTATTAAAATATACGTACCAATATAAAAGCATGCATGTGGAACCATAGACCTTGACCAATTCATACCGTAGAGCTTAAACAATAAAATTCATTAAAATTCGCATAAGGATCTATGTTGTTTTCAAAAACGAACCTGTTTACAATTGTTGTATTTGAGTTGGGAAAGCACCGATAATAAACTACTACTTCACTAGATGTCGCCGTTTAACGAAATAACTTATAAAAAAACTACAGTCGTTTGATCGAACGGTTTACGCGACCGATACACATACCAATTTTACACAATAACTATCTTATGGCCCAGCCCGTCACGGATTCAAACCTTAGCCCAATAAAACAAAACTACGGGTGCATGACTAAATAGTTCGATCGCAGGACCGATTCATTTACATAATTTGATAAAAAAACGATCGTAATAACGAAACTAAATGCGAAATTTATTCCGGTAAAACAAGATCATCATATCACTGCAGGGCATTATTTAGGCGTAACCTACAGTCTAAGCATAATAGGTCTGTCAGTAATCATGCCTTAGTTTGAAACAACCTACTGTGAATTATGTAGATTTTAAAAATAATTTAGAACATTGTAAATTTGTACGTTTTAAATGTGTCAATTTAGGTCGCATAAAGGCAATCAAACGATAAAACTGTCCCACACTAATAAAATATATCTTAGAACCTAACCTTAAACGTTTACCATCGAACACGCTTATTTATGATTTGTTAATGGTAATAATGGATTAAGTTTTTAACAGCTATGCACTATAGATAGAGTATAGAGTGTTACGTCTTCTGGCGGCGCCTACTAAACCAGACGTAGCACAATACAGGACTCGTCACAAAACGCGCAACTCCAGCAATATCAAGACGTTATTCCAACTTCAAAACTTGTATTCCACTTTTACGTTATGATATTACTAAAATTTGCGGTTTTTAAATATTTTACATAGTAGGCTAACTTATGAACTTCACTTCTATACACATGACAAATTAATATTAAAACACATGGCCCAAATCAATTTAACTATGGAAAATACTGTAACCAGTCACTTCAAAAACTCCCAAGCCTTTCAAAGGCCCAAATCTTACACGAGGTATAAATATTGCGCACAACCATAAAATAGGCATTGTTACGTCTAATGACCTCATTTATAATATTACTCCCCAGTGTATACGTATGATGGAGTGATTTCAATGTAACATAGAGTTTTTTAGATGCGGTAACGTGATCGTGTACGTTATGGCGCCACGTTTTTATAGCCATGTGCACCGGTTTCTTATGGAAGGCCACTTTTATTCTAAGACTCTTATAACAATTTAAACTTTTTTTCTTAAATGCTCTAACGACCCAGTCTTTATATAATAAACCCCGAGGTATACATTTATGCGTTATAAAAACACAACTCCCAGAGTAAAAGAAATCGGTGCCATCCTGAAAACTTTTTTAAAGCAAACCAACGCCCTTTAATAGCATGCATGAACACTTCTGCTTCAACCAAATAGGCTCATTTGTTTTGGTCACGGTCGTTACCCTTCTCCGAAGCAAGCTTTGGTTGGCTAATCGTCGGCCAACTGTTTGTTCGTCGGCATTTGTCTAGACGTGCTATTTAAAGTAGCCTCGCACCATTGCACGAGATAGCTAATTCGACCCGCTGGTACCAAAACATAGCATTTCTTACTATGCCAATGAACAACACATAATATTTTACCAACTTCCATATTGTGTAAGATTTTTTGGGCAGCTTTGATTCTATGTTTGAGAATGTAACATGACATCGTTTCGTAGAGTTGGCCCGACGTTAGATGCCCAGAATTATTATAAAAATACACTAGTACGTAAAATAGTATTTATAAAATATTAAATATTATAACATTTTTATATTTGGCTCGATTGCTTACATATTTATGAATCAATGTGGACTTACGTTGGGCTTATATCGGTGCGGGACCAACTGTTGGCGATGTTTTTATGTACTATCAAATCCCGACACAAGTGGGATTTTCTTACTACCTTATCGCTATAGAAATATAATATATATTTATCGATGTCACCTCGCCGGATAAACCCAGTATGACGGTACTAGCGGTCACGCTCGCCACGAATGAAATGATATGGATACTGTGGAAAGCGGACCTTGGTGTCTAAGACGGTGAAAGCACCAATATCTACATTTTATTATCATTAGCACAATTACATTGGGTAAAGCTTAAAATCTAAGTTTAAACACGCGATTGGGGATCGCAGATTTCAATCTTATTAATCGACGTTAAACAAATCGGATGAAACCACTGCGAAAAAACTGGGCAGTTTGTAACGGTTAAACTTTTCATCAGCATATATCTACTTTGAATTTAAAAGAGAGTTCGTTATAACACAACCGATTACCTTTGAGGAGTCAGCCACAAAATATTTTCATTTAAAGAATGTCCAATAAATAAGCTGCAACACTACAGCTGTGGACACGAGGTAATCAGAAATATTGTAAATTCCTGTATTTTGTCATATTGCTAGCATTTGGGGAAAAGGTAAACCTGTTTTGTTATTCCGGGCATGTAACATTTTGCTTGTTGGTGTTGTAGCAGCACCAAAAAAGACGAAGCATTTGTCGATTTTTAGTGTTTTCAAGCATTTTGCTATGTTCCGCATGGAGGATCGTCCAAGTGTATATAGATTTCAGAGCTAATGCTGTGGGTTCTGGTCAGGTCCTCATTTGCGTAATGTCATCTTTTACTTACCTAAACGCCTGTCAAAGGACAAAAAATGTTTGTAGTGAGTCCGCGATAAAATAAAATGTTTATTTTAATATCTCTGCGGGTTTGGTTCTTATTATCATTGACTTGCTTGAGTACTCACTCGCTATGCTTGAGTAAGCACAGACTCCCGCGAAAAACGTGGTTTGTTGATGTTCAGTGCAATTGTATAGATTTTTCCGGTGGCAAACTTTGTTTTTTAATGCCCTATTGCTGCCCACTTGATTTATGAGGTAAACTATATATTATTTTAATCAAAACTATGAAGTATTTAGGCACTTTAAGTATTTAGACGATAGCATAATAGGCTATGTGGCGTTTACGATAGGAATATTATAAGTCGTGAGTATCGTATCTCTATATCGGTAACATGAAAGCCTTTTTATTAGCTTTTTTACCACATGTATGTTTTTTATCAATAGTGTTATTATTTTCTGGTGTAATTAGATAAAATAAGTTACCGGTATGCCTAACATTGGTGAAAAAGACTTAGCAGAGATATTCAATGAAACTGACGAAGCAGAGGAATTCCTTGGTTTTTCGGACTGTGACAATATAAGTGATTCAAGTGATTCTGACTCTGATAGCGACGATGACCAATATGCAATAATGAAGCGCCAGAAAGCTCAAATGCAAGCCAAGAAACAAATGCTAAGCAAACTGATGGCAGAATTAGACCAAGACCCAATGTTTTTAAAAATGAAGACTTCCACACCAGAGCAGCTAAAACGGTTTAACAATTCTAAAAAACTGGTGAGATCAGTACCACGCAGGTTCGTGTCCATTGGAACGCCACCCCTGACGAGGAAAAGGTCAAGTATGGTAGGAACCGTTGAATTCCCAGATGGATTAAATGACACTGGCATGGATACTTTGCGTTCTCGACTAAAAGTGAGATTTACATCTATGAAAAGAAAACTGGATGATGAGAATGATGGGGAAGAAAAGTCGATGAAACGAAGGAACGTCTCATCATTGTCTCAGCCGCATGTTATTATTCCAGTTGATGAGGTGACAAGTGAAATGTTGGCCAATATAGCAGAGCATTCTGTTGGTAAAACGTATGACCCAATCAATGGTAGCAGTTGTCACCAATGCAGGCAGAAAACAATTGATACCAAATCTTGCTGTAGGTCGGAGGAGTGTGTAGGTGTTAGGGGTCAGTTTTGTGGCCCATGTTTAAAGAACAGATATGGTGAACAAGTTGAAGATGCCCTCTTGGATCCTGAGTGGAAATGTCCAGTTTGCCGGAATGTTTGCAACTGCAGTATTTGCCGAAACCGAAAAGGAAAGTGTGCAACAGGAATTTTAATTGGAATTGCACGACAACAAGGTCATACCAATGTAAAGGCGTATCTAGAAGATTTGGGTGACACTGTTGAGGCAATTTAAATAAGCACCATAGAATATCGCAGAACTGTGCCGAATTTCTTGCTGGCTAAATATTTTCTACAACCTATGTAATTTTTTGTACATATTATACGTTAAATGTTTTCAACAGTTTTTCTACAAAAAAACATTAACATTCAGCAATAAAAAAATTCTTTAAAAATTGATGCCTAAATTAAAGACTTTAGATAGTATTAAAAAATCAAGGGTGGGTTGACACTTAGAGTAGAAAGTTTCCAGGTAGGATTGCAGCACTTTTTTTTGTGGTTCAGGGGTGGACCTCGGTTCTGTGTGTCATTTTAAACTAAAGTTAACCGATATTACTGTGCCAAATGACTATGACAATGGCAACAGTAATTGGATTATTTCAGTAAATAACTATCTTGTGATAATGTAATCATTCAAAAATGTTCACACAGAGTAGAATATAACTAGCATCAAGCATTTTTTATTGGTATTTTTGGGTGCCTCTAATTACTACAGTAACGCTTGAAACTCTAACCCTTTAGGCAATCCTGTAGACTAGAGGTACCGGTGTTTTTTTCCAACTATTTACCTTTTTGGTGATAGGTTCTAAAAAATGCACCGTTTTGATTTTACGCCTTATTTCTGCATGCGAAAACAATCGGGTTTCCTCGTGACCTAATTACTTCTGGTATGTCTAATATAAAGTGTGTCGCGTTTGTTTCTGCAGTAAGAAACTAATGGTTTTTCCGAGTCAATTATCCAAACTTGAAATCCATGTTTGTTGATTAAGTATCTTAGGTGATATACAGAAACATTTAAGAAAAATGCTAACATCTCTAAAATGTTCGTCTCGATTAAATCATTTCTTTGTTTTCAGATACGACGTAAAAAGAAGAATTACGTACTTGATACAGACATGTGAAATTTATTTTTATTGGAAAACGACTGAACATATACTGTAACTTCATTGTGCTTAGACGGCGTCTCTTATTCAGAGTTTGAAATAACGCGTCAATGTCCAAAACTTTATGAATTTATTCGAAAATTGACACGGGAACGAAAAGTCTTGTAAATGACGGTTTTCTAAGGAAAAATATATGTACAATTAAGAATGATCACAATTTACTAATTCAAAAAATAAAAACAATATTTACCAAATTGTGACTAAACAGGAGCCAAAATTCGTCAGATACATCTTAACAATAACCGATAATTACAAAACATACTAACTAAAACTATCAAAGACCGATTACCTCACGATAATAAGCAGGCGGTAAAAAACGAGGTTTTTATACTTCGGTGAAATGATGGGAAAAAGGGAATACTAGTATATAGCGATCTTATTTCCTCGTGTCATCGATATAAATACTGTATATACAATAATGGCGACGATAAATCTTACATACATCACTATAAATTTATTACACCGTAGATAACACCAATAATAAATTGACTTAGAGAAATCTTTCTTTTCAGTTTAAGTGTGGTTTTGTTTGTGGGGTTTTCCGAAATAACGGTTGAAGATGGTATTGGATGCCTGCGTATTTTTCACATCGAAATGCTTTATTCAATTTATGCCGGTAAAGTGACTGGATTAATATTTTCATTTATTTCAATTCTGTATTTTATTCTTTTTCCACTTGAAATTTGAAGCAAATTAGCTATTTTAGTCTAAGACATTAACAAGGGGATAGAGGATAGGATATTCATGTTTATCCCCGTGAATGGGAAAACCAAGCGGGTTAACATACGGGCAATCGGCAGATCACCTCGCGCCCATCGTCGGGTTCCCGGAGCTATTGCAACGTGTTGTGTATGATTCAAACGTTCCTTCATTTTGGTAGAACCCATTAATCCTCTGGGTTCAGGCAATATCCGTTAAGTGCCTTGCCCAAGGACAAAATCGACTAGTTAGCGACCAGTTCAGATTCTGTAACCGTTGGCTAAAAGGCTTTGCACTAAACCGCCAGACTAACCGGTCGGATCAAGAAAAATAAATAGAAAAAAAGAATAAATGGCAAAAAACGGTGGATATGTGCTTATATTCTGATTTCTAGTGGAATTTTTCCTGGCGTGATTTACATAAATTTGCCACTGCATATCTAATACATATTAGCTAACACCTCTTTATATATGTTAATTTATTAGACCATTTTATTTCTGTAATTATGCAGCAGTGAAGCTAACTAATTGGTTCAAGTGCTAGGGGGTTTCCCGAAAAACGGTTCAGGGTGGTTTGGGGTGTTTAAACTTTTAAACTGGGTTGTTTTTGGTCCATTAGTTTTTTTTTAACTGTCGGTTAAAGAAAACAAACCCCATGAACATACTCCTGTGCTATGTAAACTACCCTCACTATGATAACCTTCCGTGACTGAAACAAAGTCGTTTTATTTTTCACTAAGTTTATTATAAATTGAATGTTTACAAACGACATCCCAAAGCTTTCTCAGTAAGGTACTTTTTTGGGTTCATCACAAACCTGTAAAACATGGAAATAGTAGTTTCTAGTGGTATTGCCCAATATTATGTTGCTCGAATAAACCAGCATTTTGTTTTTCGCTGTTAGCAATATGCAACGCAATAAAACTTGTTTGAGGGGAAAAGGAAATTTCCCCGTCGTACGCAACACACCGCTGTAGCTGCACTAACCCAAGTGTGGGCCGGAATATAGTGATGAATGTGATTCAATGTCCCTCGCATAATCCAACTTTAGGGAGAGCGGAATTGGAATACTATTTTACCTGAATGTAACTTGTTTAGACTTAGTCTAATATAGGTCTTGTAGAAACTGCAGGTACTGGCATTTATGAGATTTTTTGTTGAAGACATTTGAAAGGTGTCAGCTGTTAAACAGCATGCAGCTGGTTACCGTTTTTCGTTTTTGTTACTTAATCTAAATACCGCTCAGCCACAGAACAGTCATAACAGAATTTGAATTTTTTCAATATGGATCCATTTTATACTACCATGGCAGTAATTTGTGTTACCTGATCCGTAGATCACACCACAATTAATGCTTTCAATTATCTATTTAAGCCTATATGATTCGTACCGATTGTTTTTTGTACCCTTTTACAGCAAGAATATTACAGAATCCGCCGGCAATAGCAACAGGCCAATATACCCAACCAAGGTAAAACGCAGCTCCAAAAGATCCAAGACCTCTGATGAGACCACTTGCAAATGTTGTTGTGTAGGTGATCATCGCTGCTAATTCTAAAATTCCTGTGGACATCGATTAAGCCAAGGTAATAGGTACAGCCACACTCAGTTTGGTATAGATAGAGAGAGTCGACCGACAACCGAAATTTATCGAATCAAAGACGGAACAATACCACTCTCGTCCGTATTTTACCGTGTGGTATTTTGGTGGTAATTTATTTGGTTGTTATTTGTCTGGTTTGTCTTTTTCTGACACTATGGTCAATACGTCCCAATTACATTAAACAACACGGTTAATTTTTTCACATGTCGCTACAACTAATAAGTTTACCTGCAAACATATCACAGCAACTAAGCGCCAATATCAAGGGAGCAAAATTCTTGGTAAAGCAAAATCCAAAGCTGATAAAAATTTTAAGACCAAGTGTACATGCCGTTATTATGAAGAGAATCCGAGTTGCGTCTTCTCCGGCAGACATGCCCCACGCTGGAAATTTTGACATTGAATTTTTTGAATTCTTATGTTTGTTTCACTGTACAGCTTTATATAAGACAAACGAAATTTAAAATCTCTAAAATAGACCTCTAATTATACCTGTTCCGGTGCAGCTGTTTTGAAATATAGAAGAGCAAGAATTCCACAGACCGAAGGTTAATAAGGCAGTGTGATACCAAGAGCGTAAACCCATGGAAAGTCCGAATAAAGTGCTCCCAACAATACTCAAAATCGTACCACACATATGGCTCATTGACATGCCTGATCCATCCATAGTGATAAAACTTGAATTAACTAACTTTTTACTGTGAATAAATACGAAATTAGACTCCGAATACTTTTTAAGGTCGACTTTGAAATTTACAATTTCTATATCGTCTTAGAGCCTATGTGTACGGAAAGAGAATATCGTATTGTGAATACTTTTTCACTCAGTAATTTAATAGCCTCGTCTCCTTGCGATGGCCTACAGATTAAACAGGAACAAAACCGTACTTTCCATTCAAACATGGTCATTCTTTCATATTTATTTAAGAATCAATAGGTCGACTCCCATCAGCTATTGTTAAATTAGCAATTGAAAAAGGGCATGACGTGACATGTTATTTAATATGAACCATAATGTAGGTTATAGGTAAGAAAAGTTTAAGCTTGACAAATAGACAATTACTATATATACCAAAGCAGATGTTTTGGTTTAATCACCATCGAAAAGTTTGTTTATTGACACAAAAAAAAGAAAGGAGAAGATGTTCATGTTTTTTTTTATTGAAAAAATAAACACATAAGGGGAGGTATCACACGTGCAGCCGACAGATTACCTCGTGATTACGTGACGAAGATAGCTTACACAGATAATATTATCTTCTCGCGTCCAACGTCGGGCTACCATAGCTCTTTTAATATGTTTAGGAGGAGGAGGTGGAGGAGGATAGTCATGTTTACCCCCGTGAATGGGAAAACCAAGGGGGTTATCACACGGGCAATCATCAGATCACCTCGCGCCCATCGTCGGGTTACCGGAGCTATTGCAGTGTGTTGTGTATGATAGACACGTTCCTTCAACTTGGTAGAACCCATTAATCCGCTGGGTCCAGGCAATGTCCGTAAAGTGCCTTGCCCAAGAACACAACCGATTAGCTAACGACCGGTTTCGCACCTGCAACCTTTCGATTGAAAGGCGACGCACTTAACCGTTAGACCAACGGGCCGGACATTATCTCTAGTGCAAAATTATTTTTCCGCATTTAGATTCAAGAATATTCTTGAAAACTGCTTGATTAAAACTGCTTTCGGTAAAAAACGCTTGGTAATAAAAAAAAGTTGTGGAAATACCATTTCAGTTTGGTCAGATTATAAAATATACGGAATTTCTATTCCAATAATATAGCGGCCATGGACCTTTCAATTTTGAAACATCGATTCACCGAACACAATATACAACAGATGTTGGCGTATGCTGTATTTTAAACCACGATTTGTACAATACTTTCTTACAATGAACAAAATGAAGCGAAGTTAAAATTTGCGGGATATCTGTACGAGTGAAAGTTAAAGATTCATTTATAAAGTTAAAAAATGAAATATGAACTGAAAAAACGTAAAAAAGAGCATGTTGTATTACTATAAAGAGATTTTGACCGGTGAACTATATTTGAAACCGTGGCACTGTTTTTTTGGCAAAATAATTGTGTAGCAATGCAACATTTAAACTTAAAGCAAGATACACTTGATAAAATCCAAGTTCGTTGAACACAACGAGAATAGAAATGGTGAAATATACAGAACAAAGAGTAAAAAGGCTACTAGAACTCATTCAAAACGACTGGTGATTATCCCAGAAGCTTCACCAATGCAACAAAAGTGTTAAATAGTCATTCAACAATAGAAGTGTGTTAAAAGGTAAGTAAGTTGTTTTAGTGGCTCAGACATTTGATTCTCGGTCACCAGCGGTAAGTAAGGCGGTCTCCGCATCACATGCCACCACAACCGCAGGTGTATTGCTTGTTTCGTTGGTCACTTTTTCTTGGGCAGTAGGAATCTCCTGGTTCTTTTGGTTGTTTATCTGGTTCTATGGGTGGGGAGGTTTGTTAGAAAAATTGACAGCCAAGAGTAGGAGTGAAAGAAAGTTTATAAATATTAAAAATATTATTATTTGGTAAGTAAAACAAATTCTCCCAATGATAATTCAAGACCTGACAATAAGCTTTAATGTTAAGAAACTCTTATTATCAATTCCTTTTAATCAGCGAGTTCAGGAGAAAAAAAACGATTTGTATCGGAGAGGGGAGAAGTAATATGAACCTGCAGGTCAGTATCATTTGTTGGGATGATAACCCCGTTGCCGATGAGTGGACTCCCGTTGTGAATGATATCCATGTTGAGCATGTTGGGGTGCATGGGGAGCTCATTCGGTGCAAGAACTAAGCGATGCAGATGA
>CH002858.1:232568-244383 GCA_000149265.1 Ciona savignyi
TTCGCCTCCGCATCATGATCCCAGCAATCCTCCATCGTTTCGCACAAGATCCCCAATTACCTGGATGAGATGGTTGATTATCAGGATAAATATCTGGACTATAACGCAAGAAGTTAAATCAAAAAAGCATCTTTAATACAAGGGATTGGATATCAGATTTTAATTTTAACAACATGTAAATAATATTAGCAATTAAGTCGACTTGGATATAATTTTTACCTCGTGCTGTCTCCAGCTATCTTTAACGACAGGTCTTGATTTCTGGTCAATAACCAACGCTTGCATTTCATCGAGTGTGGGGTGTTGTCCAAGCTCCAGTTCATAAGGCATAAGATATGTGGGGGTGGCACCACCTGCCAAAAAAAAGCAGTGCTAAACATGGATGGAAGTTGACTAACAACATGAAAGTAAAAAACATAAAAGTCATGTTGCTGTGTCAATTGTATTATGTCACTGTGTTCATTGAAGCTTAACATTCATTGCAAGTTCCAGTTGTTGAAATGTGTACATACCTGGCGAATCAGAGCATCTCGTTATAATTTCCCACATGACAAGAGCGAATGCGTACATGTCAATACGCAAGAAAGCATCTCTCTGGAAGTTAATCGCTCCTTCTAAAATTTCGGGTGCCATATACCGCCGAGTTCCAACCTATAAGTATACTATCTTTGTTAGAAATTCTTTATAAAATCGAGTGCGAATTGATAAAAAATTAATTATTAAATGTTTATACGAAGACATAGAATTTTCTGATTCACCTGGTCTGATGCTATATAAAGTAAATATATTGTAACTAAGACATAGTTTTATATAAGCTATGACACTAACGGAGCTATAAACACTTTGTAACAATTGAATCAAAATAAATTTCTACAAAATCAATAGTGAAACTTCAAAAGTAATTATTGACATTTCAAACACCAACAATAAATATTTCAGTAGAGGACAAACCTGGCCATGGTTTTCACCGGCACATTCCCCTGGGACAAACTTAACCGCGAGGCCGAAATCAGCAATGACAGCAGTCATGTCAGTTCTAATAAGCACATTCTTACTCTTGAAATCTCGGTGAGCGATTGCTGGTTTATATCCTTTGTGCGGCTCCCTGCTTGAAAGATAAACTTGGGATTGCTACTGCTGTGTTTTGCATCTACACTTGATGCAAAACCCAGTTGTAAATAACTGCATAGGTGGAATATTGCATACTTTAAAAATCAACAATTGACCCTGGTAATGGGGGTAATGGGCAACAAGAAGTTTGTAAATGCACTATGATAAGCTAAAAGTAGCTTGAAAGTGGTTGAATTTGTTACTTATATACTGATAGGGGGAAAGTTTCATATTGATGAATTTATCCAGAATTATATTTGGACAACTTGAGAAAAATTCATGTTGGGTAAAGAGTTACTTTATTTGCAACTGGCATTATAGTGCATATAACAAAAGTAATTCTTTTTAAGTTTCTTACTATACATTAAAATTAAAACAATTGCTATGCATTTGCCATGAATATGCGAACATAGATTATACAGCCCAACCCATAGCACCTCGTGCACCACATCACAGCGGATAGTGTTATTACCTGTGTGGTATGTCCTCGTGTAGAAAGGATAGTCCAGTTGCCATGGTTTCCATAAACTTTAGTGCAACGGGAAGAGACATCGTGTTGGTCTTCAGATAATCTGCCAGAGATCCCTAAACATTGGTGTGGTTACAAGCGGAAGCGGTGCTAATAAATTCGATCTGTATGCTAATGTAAAGGACCCGAACCTCTTTAGTGTTTTTGGACCGCTGTTTGCTGCGATCAAGTAAGGGGAATGATAATTATTTGTTCTGTAGAATTAGCCTACAGCAGCACTCCTAGATTTCTTAGAATTGCCGTTAAAAGTAAATTGCCCCTATAAAAGTAGACATACTACTTTAAATCGGTTTAAAAGTTGGAAAATTTTTTATAAATAATTCTAAATGTCCGTCTGCCAAATACCTATGTCAAAAAAAAAGATAAACGAAGTTAGTCAGCGAAACTTAACGAAGTATAAAAATCTTGTTGTTAAAAGGTATTTTCATTTTTATTTAGAACGGGAGCTTATTATGCAGAAAAAAGCCTATTTGGTGCTAATTTTAAGAAATAACATGAAAGTGTACCAGCTCATGGAACTCTGTGATGAGCCATAACTCAGCTTCCACGGCAACTCCACGGCTCGCAGCTGCTATGAAGTTCAGTATATTGGGATGGTAGTGCACGAGCTCAGTGTTGAATACTTCCTGCTCATTGAGCCATGATTGTCGGTCCTGCACAGTCGGTAGTAGTTTAAGCAACAGGCACAGGATGTGTTGTTTAAAATTATGCAAATAGTCAAACCTTTAGAGAAAGAATGGGGAAAACGCAGTAAGTGCTAACACACGGTAAATTATTTTCTGAAATTCCTGCAAGTTAAAATATTGCTGAGTAGTACATTGCCCCAAGACACACAGTCCGAGTTTGCAAAGGTTACGAACCTTGGATCTAGCCCACACGTATGAACGCTGTACTCAGAACAACTCCACAGAGCCAAAAATAAAAATTTTATTCTTAAATGTCTGAACAAAGGCAGAGCTCTCTGGTGTAACACACTATCTAGAGAGAGAGTCATACACAGTTTTTAGATATCCCTATTATTTCTTGCATAAAAGAACCACAAAAAAAGTTAAATGGCAAAAAATAAACCTGGACATAGAAGACTTTGACTGCCACAAATTTATCCTGAAGCTGTGCTTTCCACACGCAGCCAAACCTTCCTCTTGCTTTTATATCAATCAACTGGGGCAGCTTGATTTCGGGCTGCATCATGAAGTTTGGGTGTTGAGCGGTTGCGTTTAATGCTGATCCTGGTGTTTGCTGTGGAAAGAGTTTAAGATTTTATTTGACACATTTTATTCCGACTGTTAATTGGGAAACACTGGACATTTCAAGTGCAACATAAAGCCTGGAAATCTAGTTGTTATTTCTATAAAATTTACTTCTGAGACACACCATATATACAAAAATGTTTGTTCTAACTTTTTCCTAGAAAAAAACATACTAAACAAACAACATACCACACTTGCTATTTCTATATTGGAGTAAGTATGCTTTCTTTTTCTGTAACACCAGTATATGAAGACCACAAGCACACTGAGCAGAGTGATAGGAACAAGCGTATACGCCAACACCGTCCAAATCTGGTTCTCATCACTGGATAGCTTGATTACTGGCCCTGGAACTTAAAAAATAAAATTATCCCGCCAATAAAAATTATTTTCAGCTGGATTTAGGTAATTCACTTTCCACTATACAACAATTTTAAAGTAATCAAGAAACTGTAATAGTTCACAGTAATCAAAGAAAGGCCCAGCCAAGCACTTTGTATACATAGCACATAGCTTTAGATGTTATTATATATATATATATATATATACATGATAACTAAGTACTAGTATCAAAAATATGTTAACTACGACTGCCCGAAATTAACATAAAACTGCATAATTCAAGACTCTAATATCACTGTTAAGTTGAATTTGGATTACAATTTTTTCAAGCTTACCCTCTGTGTCTTCTGGTTCTTTAATATTGGGGTGCATGAAAAACTGTGAATTGCAGTAATCCTGGTCACAGCAACAAAACAATATTGATTTCTTCAGTAATGCATCACACCTAAAAAAAAGTTAACATGTTAATTTAACAACTTGTTCATTATAAAAGCATATTTAATTGGGTTAATGTTTACTGCCGTTAGCCGAAAGTTTAATTAGGAATAACTACACCTGTTTTTTCATTATTCCAAACAACTAGTGCTAAACGGTAGCATGCGTACCACAATGTCCCGAGATCAAATTAACTTTTCGACATGTGGCTTTTCAGCCATTTTTATTACGGTGTTTGGTGAGATTATTTTAACTAGATGTGTTTTTCCTTCTTTTGCAAGTTATCTTAAAACAACACAGTTCATCACTCAATGTCATTCAGATACACTTCCAATACTTATTAATGGAAATCTCTCTTGGATTAAAATAATTTTTATTTTTGAGAAAGTATGTACCATAATTGACAGACCATAAGATGCACTGTCAATAATTTTTTTGCTTCACAACAAGTGTGCCACCACACTCCACTGTTTGACGGCAATGATAGGTGTGCCGCGAGAAAATAATATTTTTTTAAACACAGTTTTAACAAAATAAAAGGGCTATCAGACACTTCGCTTAAAATATAATAATAAAATGTATAAAGCTTGTTAAAAAACCTCCCATTGTACATTTATAATAATTGATAAAGTAATAATTAGATTTTCCCCATGACTATAAGAACTTAATTTTAACATTAACATTTTTGACTGCGAAACAACACTGTGTTGATTTTTGTTTGTATACCAACATTTTAGACTTAAAGGTTCTGGAAATATATGGACAAACAGTAATAGAGGAACTTTTCCCAAAGTATAATGAATGTTTGCATAACAAACGCCATGAATATATCACTCGCCCATTTAATTTAACTCCCAATAAAGCACCCCACTTAGGAGTGCTTGTCTGCCCTTTTTTCAAATGCCATGGCCATACATGTATCAGTTTATAAGGCTGTAAAATAGGGTAAGCAAAATTTTTATTTTCAAAACGAAACTAAACTGCACTATTGGTGTTTATGGTCCTTATTTTTTCCCCAATTTAAAAAAATTAACTAAAGCTTTAGTTGTGTTGTTTATTGTTTTGATTTTTCAGTTTTTGGTTATTGGAAAAGCAGATTAACATAGACCTGTCAAACTTTAAAAAATATGAATTTTGAGATAAAAACAATGAGATAAAAAAATTTCCATTTTACAATCAAATGTTCAGTGATGAAACAACAATTCATTTAAAGGTGGCAAAAGTATATTTCTCAGATTAAACTTGATGGCTAAAGCTGGTCATTCCCACACTCTTTACTACTACCAATGTAATGCAATGCAAGTGATAGGCTTTGATGGGATCACATAATCACAATTAGATCATTTATCAAGCTATAGACCACTTGTTTTACCTCACAAATGTGATTACAAAAAGTTAATAGATGTTGAGCTGTAGTAGATCTCACATTGTGACCCTTATAGTCTATATAGTATTTATATATTGTTTACAATTTGGTTAAAATCCCAAATAGTTTGTTGATTACAGAAGTTGTCGTATCCGCTGAATTTTTGTTTACCATTAGCTAACAAGAAAAGGATATGTTAAAGGGTAAAATTTACCTTTGAGTGCAAGGTTTAGTCTGGGTCCAACAACCCTTTCTTAATACTTGTATTCTTCCGGATTCATTCTTCCAACTAACAAAGCAGTTTATCCGATTGCCAGGTAAGTCCTTACCCGTCTCACATCGTTGTGTAGTGTTGCACGATCCGTTCTCATCTATTTCCTGAAAAATAAAGATAACTATAAATTCACTTATAGGTATCTTGATAAAGTGTCGTTGTATTTATTTTTACAGGTATTCAATAAATATAAAAAATGTGTTGTAGATGCCTTATGGCTTTAACTCTAATCAGCAACCATTTTTTACATAGGTTTTATTGTTAAATATACTGGTGAAAAAAGTTAAAACTTACAGAATCACTGCAGACCCGCTCATTAACTGGCTGTATTTCATGATTGTCGTAGTAATATTCACACATCAAATGTTGGGATGCAACTCCAGTAAGCAAATAGCCAGCAACAATATACATCCACATGCTGGCACAGTAGTGATTTTTCCAAACTGGATAATGAAAAACAGAACACATACTTTAAAATATACTCCACACAGTTTATAAATTGCCCATGTAAACTCATGATAGTAGATTTTAAACTCGAATATATTATTATGTGTTTCAATTAAACCTACATGCCACTTACAGATGAACATCTGAACATAGTCACGTAGGATACAATTTGTATCTGTATACTTGGATACACAGAACTCTTTCACACAATAATGAGGCTAAGTATACGTAAATTTAAGGACGTATATAAACAAAAGGAGTAAGAAAGTGTTGTAAGTACCTGAGGTTTTTATTCATCCAGCCACTGCTTGTTAGACATACTTCTTGTAATTCATATTACTTTAAGTTTTATATACTTTATTATTTATATTGTCTAATACAGCCACTGTGATACAGATATTGATTTGATGTACCATAATTTTAATTCATACTCATTTGTTATAACTATACTTATTGTGTTGTTTTAAGAATTTGTTAAGATTCATGGTAATATTCATATTTCATATATAACAAAGAATGTAAATACGTGAGATAACGTTACAAGTCTGGCTGGTTAAAATGCAGCGCGACAAGAAAGCTGGTTTTGTGACGCAGTGCAAGCGACTCCGTGTCGCTGTAAACGACTCAAAGCAACAGAAGTTGAATTAGGGCGCCGGTGAAGTAATATTAGGAGAACAAAAGAGAGAAACGTGACGAGACGAGGTGGCGTCACGAAGCACGTCACACAGGATAATAGTCATAATAAAAATGGCTGCTCATTGAGCGTTTTTAATCGACAGGCAATGTTATCCAGTGATGGAGAAAATATTGCAGTGTGGATAAATCAAAATTGTATGTCATTCTATAATAATTATACCTCACGAATGAAAAGGAATTCCATTTTTAATTTACAGCTATATTTGTATTATGCGCCGCACAAACTCCAAGTCTCCAACTAAGTTGGTATGTAGGAATAGCGGCATTGAACAATTCTATCGGTAAAAACGTACCGGAGATTTGCGTTTTAATCTAAAGTAAACAGCGCAATACGCTGATTAAGTTGCGAATTGTGAGTAATAATAGAATTAAGCAATTTAAAATATTTCTTTTACAAAATTCCAACTTTAACCTTGTGTTGTTCACTTGTTCGACCACCATAATCAGTGGAATAAAGGGGTGTCTTAAAACACTGATACATCACCACTGCATCATTGAGTACCCCTTAAACCTAATCCTATACACCATGTGGCACCCTGGCTACTACTCTGGATATAAAAGTAAGAAAATATTTTTCAGAACGCTACAGTGTGTACAAGGTATACAATAAAACATTGTAGTAAGCAAAGCCAGCTGTCAAGAGATGTTTCTAAAAAATTGACAAGATATTAGATTTATAAAAATGATTGTAAAATTTACTGGTGTACAGAATACAATATGCCTTTACTTCCGCATTAAGTTCTTGTTAAAATATGCTCCTAAATGTATTTTTGGTCAAGTCTATTAAATTCTTAAAGCACATGGGCTTTGTGCAGTAAATCCAATGCTGTACGATCAGTAAATCCAATGCTGTACGAAACAACTAAATTAACAATCTTCTACTACTTCGCAGTGCAAAATAATAAACTAACAGTACTGCGAGCCAGATATTGACAATATGAACTTGATGTCCTGAACTGATTAACTCTGTAAAAGAATGTGATTCCAGTGTTCAAGTGTTATTCCAATGAATATGTTAGTGTGTTATAATGACTGGTTATTCTGGGGTATTTTTTTGTTTCTGTACCATTGTGCTACCCAAAATACTCATTTATTTTTTCATTTAGTTAGGGATCTGAAGGTCTAGAATTTTGCATATACAACATTCTTGTATTTATTACAAGTTTTATTAACTATATTGGACACTGCTAAACAACCCCAATCCTTTCCTAGGAAGAACCATCCTCCTTGGCGAGTGCTTCACTTCTCCTAAGTCACACCATGAAATACAGGTCTTCTCCTAAGTCACACCATGAAATACATTTTGGTATCCACCAAAAAAATAAAAGATAACTGTATTTTTAAGTAAATAAACTTGGAAATTGCATAAGAATGTATATATTGTATGCAATGCCATAAATTAGGTGACTTAATACAATTTAGGTTCGACAGTCAATGATCATGTACTGGTAGTATTTAAATACTGGTATGTACAGTAAAGCACTGCACTAAAGATATAAATACCAAATGTTTTAATACCAAAAGACTTTAATATGTAAGTTTAACAGCTAAGACATTGTAACAGGCATCATAAATAAAAATGTGTTTACTCTTGTTCAAGTTTTTAAGTTTATATTAATGAAAACTTATATAGCCAAAAAAGAAAAAAATGATTAAGTTAATAGAAAAATTAGGGTGCCTCTAAATACTACAGGATTGCTTGGATCACTTAGATTGCAATAACAAGTAATTCTAACCCTGTCCCAAACACTAATCTCAACCCCAGAACTAACTTTAACTCCAACCCTAACATTAATATCACGACTTTTGTAATTACGAAGTATAGTAAGCGATCCAAGCGCTCCAAGTGATTCAAACGCTTCATGCGATCCCAGCGGTCCAAGTGATCCTGTAGTATTTAGAGGTAACAAACAAATTGTATTTGAGTTAAAACTTGTAGAACAACATTTCAGTGTTATTCCACATAAATATGGATAAAATCACAATTAATGTTCTTGTAATTAGATAGAAATCAAGCATCAGTAGTCATTTAAAATAGATTTGTAACATACTGAAATTTACAAATAAAATTGTAGTTAAATGTTAGTTGAGCCATAGACGACCATATTATTATTTTAACTCAGGATCTCCTAAACTTTGACATTCTCATTGTAATCTGCAATTATTTTAATGAACAACACAATGAAATACTAATATGAACATCACTTAAAGAAAGGGAAAGAGAAGAACTGGTTTTTAAATTATGAAATTCTAACTCTTCCTCCTAGAACTAACCCTAATCTTTATTTTACTGAGCATGTTCCCTACTTCCCTTTTATTTTTTTAAAACAACTACTATGCCATGAAGGTTTATAACTAAATAAACAAATAATACTGCAGGTAAGATGTTTTCTTAAAACTGCAGTTATTCACCAACTGATGGCGACAACTGGCTATATCTACACTAAATTATTATTTTAATTATAAATGTGTTCAGTCGTCTTTTGTTCTGTTTCCATTTCTTTATAGAAGGTCCTGTTGTATATTTTCATCGTGGAAATAAAATACATTTAAACTTGGGCAAAATCTTGTATAACCATTACAACGCCATCCTGTAAGACCGATATCAGCTGCTTGGCATCTAGCTTGGGCTCCTAATTTATTCTAACCTTTTTCTTTTTTTGAGACCGATCCCCGATACCAGAATCTGTTCGGTATCGTCCTCCTTTCACGACAAATCATTTTAATATTTTTTAGCTGCAAAGGGTCCTATACAGTTTAAAATGGACGTATTGTTTTTTAAAAAAAGTCGTTCGTTTAAGGTTCTTTCGTTGTATAATTTTTCTACCTACTTAGAGGTACAAGAAAACTGATTAAAAATAATTGACTGAAAAGAGAAATTTAAATTTTCTCAAAGGGACGGACCTTGATACCACACAGTTTCTATCTTTGCCTCCTTGTGGTCCAGTGGAAGCATTCCTGACAAACAACACATAATCATATTCAATTAAAAACCGGATGCTGCAAGGTACCGCTTGGAAGTGATGACTATTTTATCGCATGTTTTATTCACTGTAAGTTAAGTGTGGTCGATACGAATAAAAGTACTTAAATCGGCATTTGTAGTGCAGCATATCAGTGCAATGTTGTGATTGGGTCTTATACTTTGAACACAAAGTAACTAACTTAAAAACAAGGTTTGACCAAAATTATCAGAAAATCATGAAATTAAGTATTAACGAAAACTCTGGAATATTGGGAAACCGACGAGCGTAAAAATGTGGCTTTGAAATTTAATTTAACGACGTAAAATGTAATAACCAAAATTGGGGTAACCTTATGTATGTAAGCACAATATGTCTGTAAGCTTATGTCAATAACACAATGATCCACTACGTTAATTTCTTTTCCCCACTCTGACACATTTCATCAAACTATAAATGGCTCAAGCTAATTTGATAGTTAGTAAGTTGAGGCAATTGTAGCATTTTTATTGGGAGGCAAGAGGATTATTTGGCTTCTATTCTAGTCATAAATGAGTAAATATTTCATTGTTTAACTGGACATATTTTTTTTCTTAGAAATCCGTTATTTATAAGATTTTTCACATCGTTCCCGCCATTATTCCCGAACGTTTACTTTCTTAAATAAACCCTAGAAGTTTTTGATAGTGACGCGTTATTTCAACCTCTGAATAACAAGCAGTCGTCTAAACATACTATATAAATCCTCACAAGTGCCACGTAGGCCTATATCAAGTCAGTGAGTTATTTTAAAAAACAACCCAGTTTACCCCAGAATTTCCCTTAAAATATTGAATGAGCGTAAGCAATAATAAATAGGCCTATACACTAAAATAAATGCAAAGATAATCTCAATACGAAAAAAGATGCGTATACGCATATACCCTACCCGCATATTTAACTCTTTTTCGAAAAAGGAAATGTCCAATCGAGTTAAATCTTCTGGAGGGGTTATCACAGGCAAACTACGACCCGCGGGTCAAATCGGCCCCACCGGGTGTTTTATTCTGGCTCGCCGAAAGTTATCGACATGTTGCAAGACTAAATAGATATGCCACAGCTAAATTATGATGTCATAGCTACAAGCTAAGTTATAATGTCAGGGCTAAATTTGTGCGTCGTTTACGCATCAGAGCTTTCTGGTTTAACCTTCGTTTATTGTAGTTTATCAAGAGTGAAAAACTATATATAGTCTCCATATTTAAAAAAAGTTTGCCCACCTATGGGTTAGCCGACATGCTTTGGATATATAGGCAGTGGCAAATTCTCAGTGAAATTGGCCAGGAAAATTCCTGAATAACTTTTCCCGCATTTTAGTTATTTTGTGGCGATATTGTTTATTTTTATCTTAGAACTGGAAAGAGCAATTTAGTTAAAAAATTTTAGAAAGTTTAGAAAGAGCAAAATCCACCAAAATATTATAAACATCTGATTGTAACACACCATTGCCACGTGTATAAAAAACTGGTCACTTAATAAAGAATAAACCGGCAAAAAATATAAAGAATAATCGGTTTCTTGAAAACTTAGGTGTTAGCCATTGAACAGTGAATATTAAGTGCTATATTTAGTCGTATTCTTTATATTAAAAAAAATATATTAAAAAATTAAATTTATATTAAATATGTAATTCATTTTTTAAATCCAATCTGAACACAAAAAAATTTCAATTGTGTTGAAGATTTTAGAAATTGTAGCATTTTTAAGGTGATTTGGTAACCAGGAACCCGTTCGTTTATGCATGCAGAAACATAACGTACAATTAAGATGTTTTTTTCAAAATAATGGTTGACGCTATCTAGTTTATGTGCAATATCCGAAAGGAGTTAAATGAACGAAAGGTACTTAAATATTTTAATGTAATTTATATGCGGATTGAACGTTTATCCTTGTAAATGGCAAACACGCAAGGGGCGTTATCACACGGGCAACCAACGGATTACCTCGCGCCTTCCGCCGAGTTACCGAAGCTATTGCAGTGTGTTGTGTATGATTGAGACATTTGTTTAATTTAGTCGGAACCCATTAATTAAAAAAAAATTCCCACTAAGTGCTTTGCTCAAAGACACAGACGTCTCGATAGTGACCGTTGGGTTACCCGCCACCCAGCGGTGCTGCGTTGGAAGCATTTCTTAATCGGCTGAAGACTTATAAAGTTCTTACACAGTTATCCTTTGATATTTAGTAGCGCTTACAAATACCTCTAACTTGATGTATAGTTTATATGCAATATCCGCGGGAGCAACATACAAGAAGCGTATGAATACTAATAAATAAACTTCCAGGTATAAGATGGCGCGGTTGTCGCATCCAGATGAACAGTTATATATAGAGTTCTCGTACATTTTCTTTGGGATATGTGGT
>CH002858.1:244483-277416 GCA_000149265.1 Ciona savignyi
GGGATATGTGGTAGCCCTTCAATTTTATATATAGTTATAATTTATATGAAATAACCGCCGGGAGTTATATATGAATATTCGAGTGTATGAATATTCGTAACCCGTATTCTTCGATGGATGAATTTATTTCTTTTTTAGATGAATAATAATGTTTTTGAACTCTTTTGGTTTTGTAATGGTTTAACAACAAACATATCCGATTTTTTGTAGAGTTATATCCATGCAATGACCGCTGGTGCTACAATTAGAGAGTATCAACCAACTTTTGGTTTGGCCACCATTAAATTGTTTTTTCTTGGCTATTTAAGTCATGTTGTGTTTATGTTACATATTCTCATCTGATACGATGTAGTGATATCAGAAGCAAAGCGTTCTTACACGTAACAAAGAAGTGTGAATTGTTATTGTATTAAGTATTAACAAATGGTTGTCGCGATACGATTTATTGCTAACGGGTGTTGCAAAACCAACTGAAAATACCAGTGAGTTAAATGTCGATAGTGATGATTATTGTAAATTAATTTATCTGCTTTACTTCAACCAACAGTCATATTAATTTCTTTATTACTTTCAGATTACTGATTTATTTAGAATCGTAAGATGTTACATTATCTTGTGCAATGGATCACCTGTGCAATTCAATTTATATTAAGTTTTGTTGATTATAATGTATCAGGCTTGGTACATTTTCTTGACCACCATGTTCCAGGTAGAAATGTCCTAATAGTGTTATTTTTGATTAAGTAGGTTAATATAGAAGTTATGTTTTTATGGGCTAGGATACTTTATGTGTATGAATTTATTCCCAGGAAAATGAAAAAGCAAGCTGAGGCAATCGTTCTATTACCCTGTGCGGGTTGCTCTAATTACTACAGGATCGCTTGGATTACTTGGGAACGCTTGGAACCCTAACTTTTACCCCAACCCCCCAAGCGATTCGAGCGACCCTGTAGTAATAAGAAGTACTACCCTGTGTCGACCGTTTTCTCAGCTTATCACAGTGTGTTGAATATGCATGGCTACAGTTTTATTTATCTTGTAGTTTAATGCCATTAAACCACAACAAAATTATTAAATCCGTCAAATTATTTGTAAATATCGATGGTAAAATTAGTCGCTTGTTTGGAATTACTTTAATTTGTGTGTGTGTGTGTGTGTGTATGGGTTTAATGCACTTAAGTTACAGTCTTATTTTTAACTTTCAGGTTGGAGACTTTATTTATTTTCGCCATTTGTAATCACTTTCTTCATTCTTCCTATGCTGTTGGTTGTATATCTTTATCTCAGCTCACTACTTCTTTTTGTTTATTATCGACGACATGCAATTATTGATGCTTTCCATCAGCACAACTTGTGGGAAGGCTACAGACGAACTATCGCAGCATTTTGGGCTGGTCATGGTTGGATATGGCATGGTAATGTTTGCCACCTAATTGACAAGCAGCGTGTACATGTTTTAGTCTAATTAATTTACTTTGTTTGGAAGTGAAAACCTTAATGATTAGCAAATCAAAAGAAATCTGATCTAAGAACATCTTTATGAGTGTTGTTGGTAAATATCAGCACACAGTCTAGATGTAATTGAAGACTGGAAATCCAGGGACTAATTTTTCGGACTAGTCTACTAAACTAATGTTTTTGGTAGGCCTAAGACTGAAAAATCTCGATTAATTCTGATTTGTGCACTATTTAATACCTTTTTTTAATTATAAATGTAGTATACCGATTGTTAACACTGTATCTGTCTGTGCATATTTCACAAAATTATGCTCCCGCAGGTTATGAGGTGGTTGGCATGAATAATATCCCAGACACAGGACCATCATTGATTATTTATTACCATGCTGCTTTTCCAATTGATTTATATTATCTTATTGCCAATATTTATATGGAAAAGGGAAGAGTTATTAGAAATGTGATGGATAATTTTGCCTTTAAAATACCAGGTATAGTAGGCCTAGTTTGTGTAATACCATTATTTATAATTTTTGTTAAGCCGTATGATAGAATAGGGGTCGGCAACCCTTGACATACGTGCCACTTGTGAAGAGGTTTTTACATAGTATGCCGTGTTATTTAAGGCTTACACAAAATCTATGCTTTAAGCATGTACAAAATCATAATGTCTATGCTGAACAAAATCAAATGTCTAAAAATTTCTAAGCATGCAAATCAACAGTCTTAATTATCAATATTTAAATATTCATTGTGATATTATTCATAAAATGGCACACTGTGTTTAAAAGGTTGCCAACCCCCATGTAAGATAGATAACGAAGTATGAGATTCCGCCCCCAATAAATTTCTGTTTAGAACGCTATCCAAGACTATTATACATTGTAACATTCATCATTTCTGACTATTGGGAATAAAAATGAGATGTTTATTTTAGCATGATATATTTGAGTTGATTGTTGAAACACATTCACAGGAACCTTATCAGAATAAATTTTAATATAAGTTCTGTTTTAAACATAGCTCAACTTAAACTGCTTAAATTTTATGGAATGTATTCCAAAGATAAATTGTGGAATATTCTCTCTCTTATTTGCAAATTTTGTTTCAGGTTTAGCACACCTTTTCCGATTTTGGGGTTCATTTCCTGGACCAAGGAGTAAAGTGGTGGAATTGCTTAAATCGGGAGAAATTGTGTCGATAGCTCCAGGAGGCGTACGGGAGGCTTTGTTCAGTGAAAATTATTCTCTGGTATGGCAATCTAGGCAGGGTTTCGCAAAGGCTGCAATTGAAGCAAAAGTGGTAGGATTAAGTTTCAAAATATTTTAATCATGTTAGTTAAAGCTGGTTATTTTCTGTTTATCAACAAATTTCATAATATTAACTATAATAGCACAATTGTTTAATTATCATGATAACATCAGAATCATTTTGCATTGTTTCATAACATTCCTTAGAGCAATTTTACTAGTATTTTACACACATTTGAATGTAGACACTGGTTTCATGGGTTGTGCTTAGAAAGGTTGATATTTATATAATATTTTCTGCATTATTTCTATTATTATGCATAAATAAATCAATAAAAATATTCTTTTAATTAATGCTTTCGACCTTTCGTAGTATTGACATAATAATACATATTGATTGTTTTACCTTACATTACATATTTTAATTCGAACTGTTTGGTATGCTCAAATCCTTTTCCACTCAACTGATTTCTTTTTGTTGTTTGCAGTCAATCATTCCTGTCTTCACTGAAAATTGCAGACAAGCATTTGATTTTATTAGAACAGGGAAAAGTAAGATTTTGAACTGAATGTTTACCTTAAACCTCTATTGTTTTATTGAAAACCATGACATTAAAATTAATTTGCAAATTAACCCTAACTGATTAAAATTGGCTGCTGTTAATCCAATGTGCCTCATCTATAGTAGTTTTAATATTTGCATGGCAATTATAAGAGAGCAAAGCTTGTTTTATGAAATTAGTGGTTTTACTTTAAAAAGGGTTTTCACTTGAAAAATTTGTATCTGTTCCTTGAAAACAAAACTTTTCTAATTATTTTTTTTGAATAAACGGAACTTCCAGAATTATTCCGATTGATATACGAATACACACGTTGGCCAATTATGCCAATGTATGGAGGTTTCCCGGTTAAAATGACAACCCACGTTGGCAAACCTATACCATATGACCCAGAGCTAACCCCACAACAAATGGTGGCCAAGGTAACAATTGTGTGACACAAATTGAAATTTGGGATGATTATTTTAGTGCATATTGCATTATTTGTATATTTTTAACATTTTAGGTGCTTTTGGTGTACCAGTATTATTGGAATATTACTATGGTGCTATTAAAAATTAAATATTTTATCTATACGATACTACCATATTATATATGTAAAACACCGTTTCCGCTGTAAATTCGTGAATAATTTACGTTACGTGACAAACCGACTGTCCGTATATATTTAAATTAGGGATGCACAAACTAGAATATCTTGGTATTCTAGAATAGTTATTTCGAATCCAGAATATCGAATCCTATTCTATATAAAAAAGCAAACTTGAGTTAAAGTGGCAAGATCGTCAAAAATTCCTGCTGCCGCTGACTACCTCTATGGCCAGTGTGATTACATACTTATAATCATAGGCGGCGACTTCAGTAAAATTTTACCGTTGCGCGAAATTTTATGACGTCACAATCGGCCCTATGTCTCGAACTAACTGGGATAGAACTATGATACTAACGATTTACAAAGCTAAAAGATTAAGCCAGGAGTTTAAGTGTTTAATCTAACTACTTCCCCCGCTGAAATATTGCATGGTCGTTAATACGCTGCTCAGCGTCAACAATACGGAAAGAATATACCAAATATTTATGTGTCTGCGAGGGCTGTTCAAGAATCCAGATTTCTATAACGGTTAACTGATCAAAGAAAAAAACCGTTAACCGTTAACCGATGTTAGCCTACTGTTCTCTCTAGCTAATACTTAGTAATGGAAAGAACATGGGGAAAAACGGGAGTGCGTCAGTAGTCCTGTATTGAATCTAGGTCAACGTAACCCTAGGTCAAACCGCCGATCAAAGCAATAAACACCGCTGGAAAAGCGGCGCTGCGGTTAGACGATTTAATGTGATAATTATTTAAAAGCGCAGGGAATTTTTTGCGTAAATATAAAACAGACATTGCGGCGCAACGGCGGAAGTCGGCGCGCTTATAATATCCGTTGTAATCAACGCTGTTGCAATATGTACAATGGAAATAAAAAGGAACTCCTTGCAATTATAGTTTCTTAATGTGCAATGTATATTATTTCGAATCCAAATATTCGAAATAAACGTAATATTTGGGATTCGAATCCCGTAGGATTCGAATCCGGAAGATTCGATATTCTAGTTTGTGCATCCCTAATTTAAATATTTTAAAATTTCGGAGAAATTGAGCGACTTTATGTATATTATTATTAGTCATGCTTTCACTGCGTGACTCTTTTATCACGAATAATGTGATCCATATTTGCCCCACTTAGGTTCAAAAAGTGATGAAACAAATGATCAGAGCACACCAGAAACCTGATAAAGGTGTTCTAATGGCAATAATTGACCGGTTTCGTCAAAAATCGCGGAAATACGACTTGTGCGATCATGCCGACCAGGGCAACGGTTCAACTAAAAACGATTTCTCCAATAATGGGGATTGTTTACGCGATAAGTGTTGTAATTTGACAAACAACAATTTATAAAGACTTGTTTTCTTTTGTATGTAAATATATATTTATTTATTTTTCCTAATTTATAGCTCATCGCTTATTTTCTACTAACACAATATTGTGCGTGTTTTGATCGCCAATTGAAATTATGTAATTTCGTCTCACTGTGAAATGTTCCAAGTATTGTTTAAGTTGATGAAGCTACAGAAATAAAGCTGTAATTTTTTTCTTTTACGCTTCTATTGTACATTTGATATCTCTAACGCAGTGGTGGGCACACTTTTTGAATGAGGTTCCAAAATTATTTAATTCTTAGACTGGCGGGCCAAGTGATTGATTCGCCACTCACATATGGTTGTAACTTAAGCTATCGGATTGTACAAATTCTATAATAAGCAAAGTGCGGATAGGGTTTTGACTTTGGGGTTCAGCCTTAGAAAGTGCGAATCTTCTATTTTCGGCTCAAGGACCACACGAGCGTAAAGGCTTTTAATATTAAGTGTCGTGTTTTTTTGGAACAGGTTTTTTTAAACTCGTACAATTGGCCGGGAACAGGTCTCATGATCCGCTGCCGTTTATACCTGGTACAAAAATCTCCGTTTCGACCTTTATGTACACACATGGCGTGGAGCTAAACTTGACTGGCAGCGGAATCTCCACTAAATATAAAAAACATTAATTTTCACTCGTTAAGTGATAGTACAACGGTTTATAAAGCAAATAATGATTTAGGAGGGAAACAACTTCTTTGTGTGTCAATGACGTCATAAGGTGATAACTATCAATGACGTCATGAGGTGATAAAATAATGAACTTAGCCGGCGTAACTGGAATGCAGTTTTTGCAAATATGATATCAAAATTGCTATATGTTGCAGAGGCAGAGTACAGGAAACAATCCTTTAAAGTCGGCGGGAGATCTCAAAGGGGCGAATGTATAGAGCAGGGGTTCCCAAACCAGGGGTCGCGACCCAAAATGGGGTCGGAGTGATAAGTAGGTGGGGTCGCAAACAGGTCATGGGGTCGGTGGGGTCAGTGAGGTATGGTAATAATGGATGTACAAAACATCTAAGATTTGACAAACCATGTTAAATTTAGCAGTTTGTACCATGGCTTACTGTAAAACAGGCTTATAGGCATCACTCTAACTAAGTCTGTACTTATGCTATCGAAAATGTAGGTGCTTATTGTGACATCACTGTTTGATTGTTCATAATGGAATGACACGTTGTTGATTTGCAGAGTTATATATTGACCTTGGGTCGCACTGGACACTTGAAAGTTGTCTTTGGGGTCGTCCTGAGAAAAGCTTGGGGAACCCCTGGTATAGAGAGTCATCTAAAAGAGAGTTATCGCACGGGAAATGTCAGAATATCTCGCCCTTCTGTCTTGTGACTATGTCATCACAGAATGTTATATATGAGCGACCCTTATCTGTCCAATCGAACGTTACAAACTATTCAAGTTAACAATTTTCAGTATTAAGGCAAATCTACCTGTTGCTTTAACACCCAAAATTTAGGTAAATATGACATGCACACACAAAGACCATGTTTGGATTTTTTGTCTAATTAAAAACGTATATTTCTGTTAAAAGATGAGTTAAACCAAACATAATGCAGTTGGCCGATTACTTAAATTAACCTCAGTCAGTTTATGGGCCGCGGTTTTATTATTTTTGATTGCGAAATTTCGCTGGGGCTACCGATAAGCTATCAAGATTTATGCACATCTAGACCACATTGGCTAACGTTGATTTATAAAAGTTTCAATTCGGCTGCACAACAATTCCTGATGTTTAAAGATTAAACTATATTGACATTAGTTAAATTTTTTTTTTCACTCAGTGGGCCGGAGATATATAAACATCTCTTGTTTATATATCTCCGGTCGGGCCACATCTTACTTTTCAGTACTGGTGGCGCACTCTTCTTCAGGGCTTTATATCGTCTTAATTGATTTTTGTTTCCACACTACTGTTTTTCGCCGAGGTTTAGCGGCAAAGTCTGCTATATTTATTTATATCCGTTTATTTAAAATGACGTGTTTTAACGACTGTTCGTTTTGCCATTTTTTCTGTTTCGTGATTTACGTCATTTGCCATTATTTAATACTGGAATAAAAAACAAAGGTACAAACAAAACTGGTTCCGGTCCAAATAAAATACACTTTACAATATCTAACGTCGGTGAAAAACAAACAAACAAATAAAAACGTAACCAATAGGATAGGATATTTATCGCCATGAATGGGAAAATGCATGGGGCGTTAAAACACGGGCAATCGTCAGATCACCTCGCGCCCACTGTATACGGTTGTAGGGTGTTGTGTATAATTTAGACTTTCCTTCAATTTGGTATAACCCATTATTATACTGAGTTCAGGGCAAGATCCGTTTAGTGCTTTGCTCAAGGACAACCGACTAGCTAAGCGAACAGCTTCGCGCACTAACCCACAAAGCTAATCGGTCGGACTGAGCGACATTTTTTCAAAGCGACCCATAACGAGGTAACTGCTACTGATAAATTCATCCACCATTATTTACACGTAGAACAAATAAACCAAAACTTAATTGTACAATAAGAATGTATTCGAATTACAAGCTATATTTATAAATTATTCATATCGCTAAAACATATTATTGCACATTTTGATTAGATTTATGTATATTTTATATAAAATAATATTTTTAAGATTCAATTTGTATGAATTTACGTTGCAATAAAAAACGTAGTTGTTTATATAAAAGATATAGCTATAGATGTTGTTTAACCAATTAGTTCAATTGGTTAAAGCAATATCTATTATTTGCCTTAGGGTTAGGTTGGTTTTAAACTTAACCGTTGGGTTATAGTTTTAACGTGTTCATATTGAGACTTCCACACAAACATATATTTACATTCAATAATAAAACTTAAAACCATGAAAATTAACTTAAATATACCTGGACAATTTACAAACCCCCAGGCATCCTCCACCCCGGGTTTTTTTACTCCCAAAAAACAGAGAACATCTAATTATACTACTTTGGGTTCGATGTACTATAAACGCATTCCGGTAATTTCACTGTCCCAAGAGTCAAATAAAATGCCATTGTTCATGGGAGCTACATAAATGTTTATACAGTACCATTTTTCACAATAAATAAATTAAGTGCAAAAGTGTTAAAGCCGTTTTTTGATCAATCTTTCAAGTTTTCGAATTCTTGACATCGAATCAGTATCTCCAGTGTTTGGTGATGAGTGCACACCAGTCGTGTAAGTGTGGGATGGAATTTGTGATCTAAACACTTCCAAAATTGGTGTTTGTTCTATTTTCCTAAGGCCTTTCATTTCAAGAACTTTTTGTATTGTATCTTGATCAGGGTCAATTAAAAGTCGCATACAGCTTGCTACAAAGTTGGTTGCTGGTTCATGAGGTGTCATAACCACCTTAAGAAGCATCTCGGCTTTTGTCATTCCTTTTACAACAATCTTTGTATAAGATGCTGGTGGTTTCCGGACTACTTGTGAAAATATAGATGGAAGATCTAACAGTATTGTTTTTAATGAGTGGGTATCCAGTAACAATTGCTCTGCACCTACTGTTCCAATAGGTTTGCATTTATACAAAGAACTAATGAACCGTGGGATAAAAGTACTGACGAATTTGATGCAATATTGAGTGAAATATTTTCGTGCCGATGACAAATTTGCCCGAACTGTTGGTACAGTCTGTTTTATATGCGACGTGATGGCAGTTACATAAGGACTTTGGTCGCCAACATGCTCAATGGAAGTCCAGAATACTTTCGTCATTGCAGAGAGGGGAGGTTCACATGCAGATTCTAAATCCTGTACCAGCAACTGGATACAACTTGATATTACCGAGCTGAAAACAGACTTTTCATTTGAGAAATCAATCTTACTGGCCAATGAAGCATCTACTTTTTCTTTCAATTTATTTTCAAGTTGATCACTGGTTTCTAGACAGTAATCAGCAGTGGTTAGGATAGAACATGTCAAGGTAAGCTCGCCACTGCTTAATCGAATCGGTTCTTCTTTTAAACTTGCAGTTGTTTCTTTCAATAGATTGGTGACAGTAGAAAATGTAATATTGCCACTAATTGCAGTGGTAGATGTTGACTTAGGAAGGTTGCTGGATAAAATACGTGAAGCGTATTCCTTTAGGTAATTCTTAAATAAAAGTCCTAAATCCACCATTGGTTTGCCAGTGCTTAGCTGTGAACACTGCACCATACATTTCTTATAATACACAAATAAATCAGCACAACTTGACAACACACCACTTTCGACATTCAAGCTGTTAGCTTTCATTTGTTGACATTGATTGCGGAAATCTTCTTCAAATTTGGAAATTAATTCAGATAGATTTCTGCCTTGAGACTCAATATAAATGTAGAGATATGGCTCAAAACAGCTTGAAATTAATCGAATAAAGGGGTTTTCATTTTCTGGAGTTTTTTCTAGAGCTTGAGAATCTAACTCTTCTTGTACATCACTTTCATCTTCTAAAAAAGGATTTGTAGATTTGATTTTAGGTGGTTTGGTAGCAGGTTTTGCCGTTTCCCGCAGTGTGTTTCCAGTCAGGCGCTTGGCAAGCAAATTCTCAAAATTTGTTGTTCTTTGGATCGCAAATAAAAGAAGCTTAACATCAATTTCTTGTGATCTTCTTTGAATTAAGTTTCCCAAATCTTTATTTGTAATGTGACAAAACTCTACGGCGATGCGCTCAGAAACTTCCCACCTTTCCGGAAAAATTTTTCCAAGCTTGTCCTCAAAATCAATAAGAACTCTTTTTATCCATGCATACCGTCTATCGATTTTATCTAACCAAGCTACGTCTTGGGAAGCTTCAAACAAAACTTGGTATTCTGCAAGTTGGTTTTTGATGAATTTGTTAAGCAATTCACGTCTTACACTTGAGTCTAAAACATCAGCGACACCACAAGCTTCTCTAAGCACAATCACATTTATTCCCCCTTTTGCTAGTGAAGAAAATGCATTTTCAAACTCTGCTAGTACCAAACGTGTCATTTCGGATTTAAGGTCTTCAACTTGGTTCGCTAACTCCCTTACTGTTGGAATGGATTTGTATTTACTGAAATGCTCCATCACATTTAGAACTCCTTGTAAAAGACTGCCAGCCTCTCCAAATTGACGTTTTTTCGTTAAGTTTTGAAGTGTTTCAACCCCACTCATTAACATATGCAAATGATTATGAGTTGTTATGGCTTGTGTAAGATTTCGTTTTGCAAGATCCAGCTGCTTTATATCTCGAGTAATCTCCTTCACCATTTGCTCAGATTGCTCTGCTCGGTCTTTTATGTTCTTAATCTTGGAAAACAGTTCATTTATTGCCAACTGTGCCTCTTCCAATGATGCCTGACCATCAATGCCGGCTGTAGTTTGTCTCCTTACCGCCATTTTTATATCATTATCAACTCTCGTTATCTTACTTTCCACTTGGCTTACAACGTCATCAATGGTTGATAGAGATTGTTCGGTGGGGAACAATCCATTGATGTAACTGATGACATCAAAGTCAGATTGCTCTAAAGGGTCAGTACTTGGAAAAACAGAGTTAAGAACTTCCTGGACTTCATCAGAAAGGTTTACAACAATATTTGTTGAAACGTCATGTTCATTTAGACTGTTTTCTTCCATATTAACTCCATTCATATTGAAAATAAAGTCGATTTAAGGCTATTATACTTAACAGTTAAAAGAAAGAATCTTTCATTTTCAAACAGTATCTTAAAAATTTTAGTCTTTGACGTACAAAAACTGGAATTAGAAATATAGTTACCGGACTACATTACACAAAACTCGCACGGGTACAGTAAACATTGTTTTTAAATTTTATTTACTGTAATTAAATATATATATATATATATATATATATATTGTTCATGTTTTAATTGATTCAATGTGTATGATTGTACCATTTTCCGAATGTTACATAACAATATTAAATCTATAAAATTCCATAACAAAATTGTAAAAAAAAGAAAAATGATATAGATATAATATTCATATTTATCCCAGTGAATGGGAAAACCAAGAGGGGTAACAAACGGGCAATTGTCAGATTACCTCTCGCCCATCGTTGGGTTACCGGACATATTGCAGTGTGTTGTGTAAAATAGACACATCTTTCAATTTGGTAGAACCCATTAATCTGCTGGGTTCAGGCAAGGTCAATAAAGTGCCTTGCCCAAGGACAAGTTCTGCACCTGCAACTGACGTTTCCACTTTAGTCATTTCCATTGAAAATTTCTCTAAACCCCAAATTTACACCATATCAATATTATAGTTTAGTACAGTAATTCGCTAAAGTCAATAAGTACGGTATCCAATATGACGTCATTATTATTTTTCTCACACGATAGAGCCCACATACCAAGAAACATAATTCGAATACTGCAAGACTACCGTTTTAAAGTGGAAATTAGCCAAGAACAGTGTATATTTCCCCATCATCTGAACAGACGACTTTGTATATTTTGCTGTGCTCGCGTGTGATCAAAAATAAAATCAACCTTCCGTGACGGAGCTCGGTTGGAGTCATTTTTGAGTCTCAGTGGCTCGGGAGCTTCGGGTTATAACTAGTGCTAGTCAGGCGCTAACGAGCCCCAAACCAAACCCAAAACACCACAGCTACCTCTCTTTATATCTTTGTTGATTATAAACAACCATATTTTACAGGCTATAGATATCAAGTTTAAATTTGTAACTCGGGAACACAATGGATTCTGCACTGCATGTTTATTCCCGAGTCGTTGTGACCACACATTTTCTAATCATCTAATATTCTAATGCAACCCAGTGCAATTTAAAATATTTGTTATTTTGGGACATATATAGGCGTTTAACCAAATTATTGTGTCTATCTCTTCAATGCAAACTGGCCCCACAAAAGGGCTATACTAAAAATCTTTCAGTCGAAGGGTTGTTGGTTCGAAACTGGCCGTTAGCTAGTCAGTTGTGTCATTGGGCGAGGAACATAACGTAGGCAACATTGCCCTAACCTTAACCCATAGGATTAATGGGTTCTACTAAATTGAAGGAGCGTGTGAATCATACACAATACACTGCAATAGCTCCGGTAACCCGAAGCTGGGCGCGAGGAGATCTGACGATTGTCCGTGTGTTAACCCCCATGGTTTTCCCGTTCACGGGGATAAACAGGTATATCCATTCCTATGCTAAAGCAACTGAAATATTTAAAGGGCTGTCATCCATGGGGGTGATTGTAATATATTTCCTTAAAGATAAAGTGACCACATGTCGTGTCTTCAAATGATATCTTGATGAAAAATAGCGCAATGCTGTATAAGCCATTGATCGAACACGAACTTTGTAACATTCAACCTCTGGCAATATAACCTAGGCTTTTCAAATAAATTGTCAGAAAACATGTCACACAATTTGCAAGTCTTAAAATGGCACATGTTTAACTCATCAAAATATGCCAAATTAGGACTAGCCAGACAATAGTTTTAAACCAGACAGCTTTGACCATTATCACCGCCGTAAGAAACAATTAAATCATCTATCTACGCTTTAAATGATAGGATAGCGATAAAGTGGCATTATCACACAAGCTATCACCAAATTACTTGACGAATACGTAAGGGGCTGTGCATTTTTTTGTCAGGCGAATTTATAAACATCTGCTTAGCGTGCTTGATACACTTGAGCAAGTTTCTGTTGGAATTTTACTTAGCTTAGTTAGCAGATTTGTTATTGCACCCGAGAGAGATACGACAAGTGAGGGTGATCTCAATCATCAAAAATGTTCGTATTTATCTAGCCTATTGTTGTGATTGTATATTTTGTAAATGATGTTAGGCTATGCTAGTCTACATTAATACTTATTCGATCTTATTGATTTACCCAGATCCTATAACTCAGCCAAAACATAGAAAAAGTCATGACGACTCCGGAAGAAAAGCACAGAACGGATAGTGCGAATCTGCTTCTTTTTATAGCCTTACTAATGCTTACAATATTTACAATATGGATATTTAAACACAAAAGAATGAGATTTATCCATGAAACCGGCCTAGCTATTGTTTATGGTAATACTTCTGTGTTATTTGTGATTTATTTTTGAACATATTATTTGTGAATGGGAAAACGGAAGGGGCATTAACATAATAGGTAATCATCGGGTTACGAATCTATTTCAGTGTGTTCTATGTGGTTAAGACAATCCTTCAATTTGGTAGAACCCATTATTTTACTGAAGCAATGGCCATTAAGTTCCTTGCCCAAGAACACAACCGATTACCTAGCGACCAGTATCGAATCTGCAACCCTTCGACTGAAGGGTACACTTTATGTGTTCGAAGTGCCGCCTCTAAATTCTACTAGTATTTAGGTTGGATTTTTATATTGTTTCTATTGTGTGGGTTGCATTTTCAAATTGGTAAGAGCGTTAGTGGCTTGAAGACAGACAAATGGTTGTGGAATGATACTAACTGCGGCTAAATGGTTGTGTATTACGAAAAGACCATTATAAGAAACAAAATCGCCTGACATTTTGGATAAATGTTTTTTATTAAAACAGAAAAAAAACATCTCAATAATATATATAAAAACACTGCAATGGGATAACTTGATGGTAGACAGAGGGAGGTAATCTGACGATTATTTGTGCGGTACGGTACTCTTGAATATACCATCCTATGTTTTACTCTTGAATATGCCATACTATGTTTTTGTGTAGCAATAGAAGTGACATGAAATAGTTTTTTTAGGTTTTTAAAAAAATTAATATTTTCCCTTTTCTAGACAAGGGAATTTTTTATAACCCATTAATCGACTTGGTTCATGCAATATCTGCTAAGTGCCTCAACCAAGGATACAACCGACTGAGCTAGTAGCTGGATTCAACGTTACAATCTTTTCACTTAACCCACCAAGCTGTGTGGTCAGGATTAAAGTTTAAATGGCTTGTATGGGGAATTGGGTTGAATTTAAAATCAATTTTTTTTTACAGGTTTGATTATTGGTGTAATAATCAAATACTCCACCGTTAGTGGAAATGCACCACAAATGGGAAATGTCACATGCAAGCAAAATACCAGTGTTGTACCCTCATATGTTTACGTAAACTATAACAACTCCAACTATTTATTCACAAGGCAGTTATCTGACTGTCCCCAAATTAAGTTTACTAACCAAGAATTACAAAAGGCAAGAAAGTGTGCTTAAATCCAGTATTAATATTCTGGTATACCCGGATAAATATATATATATACTTTGACTGACAGTGATTTTGATCCTTTTACCAAACCATATATATATATATATATATATACTGACTACTGTATGTTCTGGTGTATGTTTATTCAGTGTATTATTTTTAACATTTTTCTAAATATCCATTACTGTTGGTTGTAATAGTTAGATGTTACCGCTTTGTTGTTTACTTTGTAAATTGAGCAAGATTTATAATACCACATACCAGTATTATTACTTTTTAGTGTATTCAGTGTTGTAACATAGCATGATGGGCACATTGCTTTAATCAATAGCAATAATGTGAAAGTGTAACTTATAACTTTAAATATTGAATTACAGATGACGTTTGATCCTGAACTTTTCTTCAACATTCTATTACCACCAATTATATTTCATGCGGGGTACAGTTTAAAGAAGGTATGCAATCATTTGGAATGAATACACACAGCTTTGCTTGTGTCATCTACTATTCATCAATATCCGTACCCTCATGCATAATTAAGGAATAAATGCATCATACACTATTATGTGCTTTCAGACAAAGCAGAGAGATGGTCTTGTTTTTTTTTATCTCAATTTAGAACAATATCCCATGCAATTTCACACTTTAAATGTGTCTGGCAACATTTCTTTGGTTTATATGAATATTATAATACTAACTAAACTCTAAATATGCTTCCATCTATCACTTACGTTTAGTATCATACCGTTTAAAAATTTTGCTTAATACGCGTTGTGGCGACTTTTATTATTGTTTGCCCCTGACAGCTAAGGACAAGCGATGAACATGTTAATTTGTAGAATTGCCTCCATGGGTAGAAAAGAAGTATTATGTTTATTAAGAGGCTGCAGCATATTAGGCCTTTTGTAACAGCAAATTAGGCCCTTTGGCAATAATTTAAGCATTTGGCCTATCCTATTTAAATCCAGCTAATACTCTTCACTTTGTTCAAAACGCAGAGACACTTCTTTAGAAACATCGGTTCCATTCTAACATTTGCTTTTATTGGAACAGTTTTGTCAGCTTTGGTTGTTGGGTAAGTATTTTACACAGTGGTAGGAAGGCACTCCTAATGGAACCTAGTGAGTTTTTGCTACATTTCAGGTCTATAATGTTTGGATTTGTATCCTGGATGATGGTGTACAATACGGACCCCACATTTACATTTGGCTTTGTGGATTGTTTGTTATTTGGAGCAATAGTATCAGCTACAGACCCAGTCACTGTACTTGCTGTTTTCAAAGAGTTAAAAGTTGATGTTAACCTGGACGCTTTGTTGTTTGGGGAAAGTGTTCTCAATGATGCTGTTGCTATTGTACTAGTTTCGTAAGTTTTAAATTTATTTTAATCTTCTAATGGTAGCTTCTGTGTCAAATTTTTAATTAAACTTGTCAGTAAATAAACGGTTGATAAGCAAAGAACATATCTAACTGTTGTTGGTTGCTATAGATGGAATTGGTTATTGAGAGATCTAAATCTTGTCGATTGATTAACAAATTGATTTTTATGTCTACAGATAGTGATCAATGTTACCTCTCGTTTTTAAACTAAGTCTTGTTCCACCAGGTCTATACAGAAGTATCAATCAGCAAGAAGCTCAGTGTTCGATTCCGGAGCTTTTTTCAGTGCACTTGGATCATTTATCGGGGTGTTTCTTGGTTCGTTTGCAATTGGGGCACTAGCAGCAGTGATAACTGCTTGTATGTTCAAATTCACCAAGATTTGTCACTATCCCGTCCTTGAGACTTCAATCTTTTTCCTCATGTCATGGTCTTCATTCTTGTTGGCTGAAGCAGTAGGTTTTACTGGGATTGTTTCAGTTCTTTTCTGTGGTGTTTTGCAGGTAGGAACTTGACACAGACATATGCAATGTTCGATTTTTAATTGTTTTCGGGTATAATCTTTTTAAAAACTCAGTCTATATTTTTTCTCAACTGTGCTCTAATATTGCAAGAAGTTTATTACTTATTTAATTAATTCATTGATATAAATATACATGGTATATTTTTTACTTTTTTATTTCTATGTGTAGCATAATATAAGTTACCGGTACCTTATTTTAAACAATTTAATCCAAAGCTGCCAAATAACCCCAAACATTTACGGTGATTTTCTATTCACGGTATAATCTATAATGCATATAAATATAACATATTATTTTAAATATTACTTATAATGTTTTCTTTTTAGGCACATTACACATACAACAACTTGTCAACTGAATCAAAAGCTCGAACCAAAGAATTATTCGAATTACTTAATTTTCTGGCGGAAAATTTTATCTTTGGTTACATGGGAGTTGCTATGTTTACATTCAGTCATCACCATTTTAATGCCATCTTTATTTTTGGTGCATTTGTATCCTTTCTATAATTTTTTTAAAACTTTTTATTTATGTTCATAGATATATGATTTAAACTTATAGTACCAATCATGGGTTTATTGTCGGGGTTAGCTTCTAGGTTACATGTCGGGCCATCAGCTGAAAAGTTTTCTGATCAAAACCAGAAGACAAGTGGAGTTGTCCTATGGAAAGGCGCTAGTAGACATTGTCTGAACCCAGTGGTTTAATAAATTAAATTACAATCTCTTCAACACATATAACACCCTGCAATAACTTCGATACCAGATGGCAGGCCACAAGTAATATTACATTTATATGTTTTATAAAATCCCCAGCATTTTTATTTCTCCACGAATAATAGAATACCTTATCCTGTAATATTAAGAAGACCTGGTTTATTGAGGTACCGGAATTATTTTTTTAAAAATTGTTTATGAATAAAAGTCAGTGTACTAAAATGTAAGCACCTACCCATTAAACACCCGAGTATTTCTTATTCCTAATTGTAAGTGGTATGCGTGGTTTGAGTAAGCATGCAATATGATTACTTGTAGTTTCCTGTTTACCATTTTTGTTAAAGTTTTCCATCCTACGCTGTTTTTCCCTTAACACTGGCCTTCAGGTTGCTGTGCTTGTATCTAGAGCGTGCAACATTTATCCACTATCTTTCCTTCTCAATCTCGGTAGAAAAAGGAAAATTTCACGAAACATACAACATATGATGATGTTTGCTGGTAAATATTATTAAAAAATTACCCAAATACAATTGTCTTGACAGCTCTACTGAACTTTCCGCTCTTAATTACAGATTAAAAAAACACAAATTACCCCAGAATATTAATTCATGAATAGAAATTTTCATGAATAGAAAAAATTTAGTATTTTCTAATTGCTATAATTTTATTAATTGTGCCATAATTGTATTGTATTATCTATCTCTCTATCTTTATTTACTTGCAGGTCTGCGTGGTGCTATAGCATTCACACTTGCAATTCGAAACACTTGCACAACTGGAAAGCAAATGATGTTTTCTACAACTTTGCTGATTGTGTTTTTCACCGTGTGGGTACTTGGTGGAGGGACAACTCAGATGCTCACCTGGCTTAATATCAAGTAAGGTGTGATGAAACAATTTGTCATTACGTGATTAATGCTGTTGGATTAAGACTGGAATACAATTCTACTGGTAATGTCCTTTAGAATTATTTTATTGTTTAAAGTTTATGCTGTCATGTTGCGTAATTTATACATAAACGATAATTTATTTCTTGTATCTTACTGCTTAGTTTGACGATAAGCAATTTTAATTAAATCTGTTAAAATTTTAGTTAATGTTATCGGTATATGAATTGCACTGGTAATTTACTAAACTAGACTGTGGACACTTGCGAAGTAAAATGACCTCATCACTACTAATATATAATTTATCGCTGCAGAGTTGGTGTGGATGAGGATGATGTGGCTGCAGTGGAAGCATTGGACCTTGACCACCAAAATACAGAAACAGTAAGCAATGTAGATTTTACCTTATAAGATGCATGGACTTCATTATTGCACACGTTTTTTTTTACAATAAGTTTATTTTTGCAGTTCGTTTTGTATTTAAAATACAAATAATAATAACCTATCATTTCTTTGGTGTAACTTTTCAATCATGTATGCATAATAGTTTGCAATGGTGGTCTACGGTTTATTTTAAAAAGCATCAACAATAACAAAGCAATTGTCATTTTTCTTTTAATCATTAGATCGATTTTTTGATCGTTGTACCAAGATATTCCAAAAACCTTTTTATACAATTTAACTTATCATAGAATCCTTCAGATGACATTATTTCTGCATCCACGTTGTTAAATATACATCTTAGTTCGGTTTAAAAATTATTTTTTTTAAATTTCCATTTTAAAATTCACATGCCAAAACCAACAATATATTCATGAAAATGTTTTATATGTGGTTTTGGTCTAAGTTCTCAGATTTAAATGCATTTTAATTAAAGGTAAACGATAATTATCAAAGATGCCGTACTAGCTCAACAGATGTAAGTGAACTATGTTTGCTTTACAGTAATTACTGTTATTTAGAAAAACCATACCAATTTGCTGCATGAAACTTGGTGTGCTTGCATTTTTAGTTTGGTGTTGTGTTCCGGTGATTTTTTTACAATTATTAAATACTTATGTTTTAAAATCATTAAATTGTTAATCATCATTTTGATTAATAGAGTAGGCTAATGTTAATTTTGTAATATGCAGTTTGCGAACTTTTCACCACTGAAACCTTTAAATGTCTACACTATCTATCAGTTGAATGGAAACATTGCAATCAATTTTACTAAGCACAATTTTTAATTTTTTTCAATTAAAATTTTAATTTTAACTTTTCAATGAAAAAGCTCAGTGTCAATGTGTTTAATATTCAGTGCTTTAGACTTAATGTGTAATAATTAATGTTCATTATCTTCTCCTGTAGAGCACATCTGCTGAGCAGGATTCAGGTCCGCAACCAAAATATGCTGACAGTGCTTGGATGTTTAAGAACTGGTATAAATTTGACAAAAAGTATCCTTTTATGTATTGTATGAATTTTAATTGTGTTATAATTTTGTATTCATATAAATAATTTAAATATTGTTTTTTTACTTAACGACATTCTACAAAGTTATCTCAAGCCAATATTAACACATGCTGGCCCACCACTATCTGCATCCTTACCATCTTGTTGTGCTCCTGTCGCCAATTGTTTGACAAGCCCACGCGCCTATGCTGTAAGTGTTTTACATTTCTAGTGTAAATTATTTTTTTATAAATCAGCTTAGTATTTTTTTACAGTTGTTTAGTAGTTTGTGGCTTTGTAACAGATAAATACCTCTGCATGTTTCTTTAACTATCTGTGTGTACAAATTTCCTATCTTAACAACACTGCTTACTTTACCACACAGCAAAACCTTGATGAAGACAGTGATGCTGATTTTATCCTGAATGATGCTAACTTTGGCGGCTCGACCAGTCAGCTGCATGGTAGCAATGGAAGAACAACACAAGAAAGTCCGATGACTGCAAATGATCTAGAAGGTGTTCACCATGTTACCATCACTGAACCTGCTTCCCGTGAGAAAATCAACATCACTCCTGTGGTATCAACATCCAATGAAGTATTGGATTTCAAACGCAATGAAAATATTGCTCCTGCATGAATTGTAAAAATATACAAAATATATGAAACATCGCATGTTACTATCCTATTAGTGTTCATGCAGTGATGGTGAAAATTATGTTTAAGCTTAAATAATATCATGTTTCATATGGTGACACATTATAATTTGCCGGTGAAATTATCTCAGTCATCCATGTTACCTGTATCAAAAAATACATTTTTATTTACTTTTAAAGAAAAGTTTCTAAATTGGCAAAAATATACAGGAAACGCGAAAATGATCACTAGCCTGCCTGACGTATTTATTCCATTTAAATATTGCATTTCTTGTTTATTTTAACATTTTTTTGTTAACTTTTATTGACACAACTGCATAACTGTATCTTGTATAAATTCGAGCCATTAAAAAAGTAGTATTTTCCAGCACTGTTATATTAGCTAACTTAGCCTTATGTTTTGCTATTATCTAGTATTACTATTAAACGACCAACTTATTCTTGTTTTTTTTGCGTCTAGTATTATTGATGTTAGAGATGTCAACCATGCATGTTTATTCCACAATCAGTATGTGGGTTTGTATATTTTAACTCAATTGTATTACAGTTATATCCGTGTTGTATCCTCTGCATACTAAATAAAGTATAATATATGTTTAAGAGTTGATGGTCTTGGTTGACTGGAGTATTATGTAGAATTGTTTTAGTTACAACAGCAAATTTTGAACTTTTATGTAATGGTATGAAATGACGATGACTTGTTTCATCCAATGATGTACTGACTCCGAAACATAATTGTATCAAACGTATATATTTAAATAGAAAATTCATGATTATTTCCGTGATTGGGAAGAACGAAAGGGGCTTTATCACACGGATTACACCTCGAATGCGTAGGGGAGCGTTTTCACAACTCTCAGATTCGGTTTATTGGATATTTTGTAAAATGTTGTGTATGTTTAAAAATCCTGCCCTGGGTAAAGCCATTAATTCATTGGGTTAGTGCCTTGCCCACAAACACAATCTAAGTTTTACATGGGGAGCGGAGGGTTTCGAATCTACAACCCTTCGGCTAAAAGGTGACATGCTAACTCACAAAGATGTTCAGTCCTTTACACTCGAAAATTTAAAGTCATTTTCGCCATATGTTGCAAACAATACATGATGTAGCCATCGAGAGAAGTTAAGCTATAATCCAAAAATTCGTGATACCTACAGACAATATTTTTTATTTCTATGTCGGTCTGGGTGGATCGATTCTGCGTCGTCGCTTCAGTCAAGATTTGCAGCGCTGTGGTCGTTTGTAGTTGTTGCTCGACTGGTCTTTGCCACGTAATTTTGTCGACAACTTCATTGATTAAGTATGATATTGGTATGATTGGTGACCAATATATAATCTCTAATATTTTGTTTTATTTAGTCATTTAAATAGATAAAGTGGTAATGAATTACGTCTACGATTTAGTATTCTATTATTGTCAATGTGAAACATTCGAATGGTCCGTTGAGTTTTAGTCACGTGACATGTTCTTACCGAAATATACTTGACCAAGCTGGAAAGTGAAGATTGTAATATAAAGATGAGGGAGACACGACATTTATGGATAGGAAACCTACCATCTAATACCCGTGAAGAAAAAGTTCATGAGCACTTTCAAAGGTTAGCATTTAGGCATATTCAATCCTAATGCATACCACCAAAAACGATTGTGTCATCTTTTATGTTATGCAGATCTAGAAAGTTTCCATAAAGTTTTAAATATGGAAGCATTGCATGTTTAATTTTTTTATATTTTTAGGTATGGACGTATTGACAAAGTGAAATTTCTCTCGAAGCGTGGCAGTGATGGAACACCATCTGCCATTGTTGCATTCGTGGATATTCGATCAGCACAGAAAGCACATAACTCGGTGAACAGAATGGAGGAGTGTTTGCTACAAACCACCTACAGTGAGTCTGCTGGTATGTTTACCTTTTTTAATCATTTCTTTTTAATTCTTATTACCTGATTCTACAATTTATAACCAAGAAACAGTTCATTTTTTAAATAAGAAACGAAAATTCATCTATAACAACGTTCCAAAGCCTTCTAAATACAGCTATAAATTTAAGTTTTAAAATGTCAGTGATGTATTTTTATTAGCAATGGGGTCATCGAGCAATCGAAAGAAAGAAGTTTCCCCTTCTTCTCATCATCATCGCTCACATCCTGCACATCGCTCGAACTCCAGGAGTTTCGATAGGTACGTATCCTCCTGTATTTCTGCAAATTGTCCAATTAATTAGTCGCTGTGCATCATTTTTTACATTGGTTCAATTTCGCATCTTTTACGAACTCGTTTCACAGGAGCACCTTTTATAACCAACCGTAGAACTCATTTTATTTTCGGATTACCTTCAGTGGATGTATTGTATGCTTAAATATAACATTCGACATTCATTGTACATGTGGATTTTATGTTTTTATGGATTACCGGTACTTCTTCCTGTGTGCGGTATTGCCACACTTCATCAGAGCCAATATCTGGCTTAAAGGAAATTCTGAGCAACATCAATGCTGAAATCACCTCTACTCAATGCTACATTATTCCAGTGGATTACAACTCATTATTGTGCTATGTGTGTGGCAGTGCATCTTCTAATCATCATGTGTATATGATCATGATTCATCATGGGAATACAGCCTCTCTCTCTCTTACAATATGAACTCAATTACCCAGCGGATTATCAGACAATGGATTTAATTGCTCACTTAACTCTTGGATTAGATGTGTGGCTAGAGAGAAGCATCATAATAGACTTGACCTCATTCACTGCTAGACTCCATTATAGAAAATAACAGACAGATTACTTTGTTTCTTTATTACATATTAAGACAGTCTCATATGATTGGATTACCAAAATATGGATTTAAGTTTCAGTTGTCCAAGTCGGTCATTGAACGTCGCAGGTAAAGTGCAAAACTGAATACCAAATATTGATCATAAGCATATATACTTTGTACAGACTGTAAACTGTACTTTACTAGTCTATTGTCTGTACATAGTTTACTTCAGGTTGTTTAAAAACAATTCAAGATCATTCAATGAAACTTAGGTTCACATGAGCTTAAAAACCATTTGGCTAATAACATTTGGTGTATATTCAACTAGTAAGACTTTGTAATATTTATACCAAGACTGGTATATCACTTTTATTATAAAATATACCAGACAGTCTGCTATGTAGGATTTGTGATAATGTCCTTGTAAGCATATTTAAGCAGTTTTTATTAAAAGTTGTAGTGATAGAAAAATACTTAAAGAAACTAAAATATTTAAATAGGTGTATTTAGTTTCATTTGCAGTTATTAACACTAATAACACTTTTTGAATAAATACCTGAAACTGTAAATACCAAAGTTTATTTATTTTTATATGCCGGTTCCCTGTGGTTTCTGTACATTTATATATTTTTACACTAATAAACCATTTGTAGCCGGCATTTTATACATAGTATCCTGATCCAAATCATGAGGGCCGGTATTGATTTCCATTACTGTTTAATTATTAATACCCTGCACTGTTGGGAGTGCACATGCTATATATTCAATCGTGTTCAAAGCAATTTATTTTGCGGTACAATAAGTAGGCTAGTAGGCTACCATAATAACATGCCATTGTTATAGCACTTCGCATGTTTGACTGCTACGAAACAGGTGGTATTTATTGATAGAATGCTTGTCAAAATTGATTTTGGTTTGGATGTTACTAGGTAGTCTCTGTGAATTTTCTTTTTTTTAGTAATATTGGGTTATTTGGCTTTGTTTACAGTGTGGAGAGGATACATGGTGGTGAAAGGCATCGGCCTCATGTACAAGATGTTCGTGTTGAATCCCATCCAGACATGAAAATCCCACAAAAATCAGTTCGAGAATCTCGAGGTTATGATTCTGGCTCAAATACAGGATCTGTCAAAGAGGGAAGGTAAGAAGGTGTTGGAAAAAATATATGTTTATTATGAATGTTGGTCTGTTTATATATATTGGGCGAGCAGATGCTTGGTATCTTTTTGATGACTCGTGCGAATGTGCTGAGCTCACAATAATAATAAGAGAGAATATTCTTTTTTTCAATCGTGAGGTCTTATCAGTTTAAGACAAAAAAGTTTAAATTAGTATTTAGTAGCACACAGATGTTTATTCCATTAAAATCCTAGTTTAAAATTCTTATGATTTATTTTTTTCACTATATTTAAATCTATAACACGATTAATCAGATGACCGCTAACATATGCCTTTTAGAATCTATGTCTCTCTTTAATGAATTCATCATAATAAAAGTTTTATATAGCGCTTAAAGATAATAAATTAGTAAGTCTAGATGCGTACCTGCGGATGGTTAGGTCATAACCATGTTAAGGATATTTTTACAGTGTTGGTGCTTGCTACTACATTAGACTTCATTTGGAATTTACATTAGACTTACTTTGGAAAATTCTACACAATACAGAGTTAAATATTATCAATGCATGTACGTAAAGGTCTGTAATAATGTCCTTTAACCAGTTAGGTACTAACAGTTGAGATTGGAGCAATTTGACAATTGTAGACCTAGCTAAATAGCATCAGGATTTTTACACCTGAAAATTTTAATTTTGCAAAACGTGTGAACTCGAATTTTTTTCGTTTTGTTTTAAACTAATAGTCGACCTTATAATTTATATTGGACAAATATTGCTTTATTCTCTGTTATTACTATTGTGAGCTAAGTGGGTTCGCATAAGTCATTAAAAAGATACACATATATTCTTTGCGATCAGGTGCAAGTTAGACCAGGGTCGATTAATCCTTACACACAAGTTTTGGCCAAGATTGCATATTATACTTAAGGAAACTGGTTAACTTTTCCAACTATCACAATTCACAAGTGTGCGTAACGGCTACCAAATATTAGACCGGTTCCCTGAAAATGCTTGTTTTCTGTAATTTAGATTTGATTAGCTTTGTTTTATTATGCAAAGATAGCTTTTATGTATTTTATATTGAACTTACCATGGTACTTGCTGTTAAAGGGATTTTTATTGTAGACTGATTTAGTTTTTTTCCGTTTTGTTAATTATCTGTGTTTTTTATAGAAAAGCAAGTGCTGGAAAAATCGAAAAATCCGCCAAGAAAAAATCTCGAAAAAATCCTGATGACAAGAAACTGAGTAAGAAAGGTTTTTTTCAGCCTAATGGTTTAAATTCATTGGATTAATTTGTTTTAAATAATGTTTCGTACTGCAGGTAAGCACAGGGATCGTGGCAGATCACCAACAGTCAAACATAAAACAGGTAGATATAACAACATTAAATTGTGTTTGTTGCTGTACCGTTACTATTTAAATTTACTTTAAAAGCCCATGATCATATTTTGACACACATTGCAAATGCTGCTTTTTTTCTAAAACCATATTTTTTATGTTTTTTGTTGCATTTCACAGGAAGCAAAAAGGTTGGGAAACGAAGCTCTGGTGATGAGAGTGGTTCAACATCCACGTACAGCAGTGGAAGCTCCTCTCAATCCACCAACTCATCATCTGCGTCCTCATCTCGCTCCAACAGCTCCCACTCCTCCAGGCAAGTCTTTCTATTTGGAAGCCACTCCCTCCCCGTTTATTTAATCCATTACTACAGTAAATTTCAATAAACAATAAATATATATTTTTTAGAAAATGTCATATCCAGGAGCATTAACCGTGAAATGTCAGTAAGATGCTACACAGTAAATGAAATAATTTTCTGTTAATATATTATAGAACAAGACAAATCTGCTCTGACAAATCTCAATAACCTAATATCGTAATGGATGGTGTTTTCAAAATAACTAAGCAAAATAAACAATTAACTAAGTTCAGTCATTAAATAACACACAACTGGTCGGCATGTGCCATGCCAAGAGTAATATGTCTTTTCTAAAAGGCATACTGGCTTTAGCTTTAATTAAAAAACACCTAAAACCTGTAAAATATTTATACATTTTAGATTTTAATAACTTTGTACAAGCAGTATATCAATTTGGTTATTTGTGTTATTATGTCACATTACAACGACTTTTTTATAAAAAGTTTTTATAAAATTATTTATAAAAGTTTTTATAAAATGATCTATTATTATTACTGAAACTTTACATATTCTTAAATTAAATGCAGCAATATCTTCCGCTTACAATATGTTGTTCCTTTAGTTCACATTCAAGTGTGGAGAGCGATTCTGAAGGTGGTCAGAAACTTGTTACAATGATCATCAAAAAACTCCCAACTCGACCAAGTGGTAACTACTATGTTTAACACAGCATTATATTAGTGTACTGTACTTTTGTAAAAACTGAATATTTAAAGCAGCTTTAACCAGTAGCCCAGATCATGATTAAAATTGCTTAACACGGCACACATGAATTAATTCACTAGCAAATTAAACAATTTTAGAATTTTACCTTGTAAATTGCTTATTTGTAAAATACATTGTCTTACAGTTATAAATTCTTTTTGTATTCTGTATGTCCACTTATATATTCCACCCACAATTATTAGAAACATGGAATTAATTGGTCTGTTGATAGCTGTATTTAGTGTGATTTTGATGAGATGTTTCAAAATGTAAACCCTTGCATTCATGTAATTATTGACACATACAAACAAAATGCCCCTGGCTATATATATGAAATAAACCTTTCCTCGCAGTCACGAGTTTACGTGACGGTATCTACCACGAGTTCAAGAAATGTGGCAAGGTCAAGTCTGTTGTGATAAGAGGTGACACCAGCAGCAGACATGCACTGGTTCTATTCCGCAATGCAGCTGAAGCCCACAAAGGAGTAAGCCATGCGAAAAGTAAACTTCTATTCGGCGCTGCCATAGAAGCTGCCATTTACGAGGGAGAAGGTATGAAATGGTTTTATGAATTATTTTAACCTTCATAATGATATGAATATTGCTGTCCAAATGTGCTTTGAATAGTTGTTGAATTGTTGTTTAGTTAGCGGCAAGGAACTGCAGGAATGTGGGGGGATAATTGATGAGTTCCATCCACGATCCTCACGTACATTGTTCGTTGGAAACCTCGATAAAACTGTGGGTTACAGCGACATCAAAAACATCTTTGTACGTTTTGGAGAGATAGTGGTGAGTGAAATTTATTTTCAAATGAATTAAAACGGACTTGTCACAATACTATACTATATTTTAGATTATAGGCATAATACACAGCCTATGCTTAATATATATCAGCCTGGACCAAAATATGTTGCCAGAAAAGCAACAATCAAGTAAACCTAATGTATTGTAATGATAGATTTACTAACATTTAATTATCCTTTTCATTTATCCAGGCGATTGAAATCAAGAAACAAAACAACGTTCCACAGTATGCATTCTTGCAATACACAGATATCGCCAGTGTTGTTAAAGCTATCAGCAAAATGGATGGTGAACGACTGGGCAAAAATACACTTAAAGTATGCAATTTAATTAAGTTAGCATGATTGTATAAGCATAAGCCTAAGGTTTGGAATGATGAAGGCTCCACTATTTTAGTACAGTTATGTTTTGTGATGCTCTATAAAGCATACATAAACACTAATCTACTCAAATTTCTTCAGCTTGGATTTGGTAAAACTGTGGTATCATCATGTGTGTGGGTAGAAGGAGTGACCGACAGTTTTACGGAACATTACTTGGCAAGCTGCTTCCAAAAGTAAGTCCTCTTTTGCAGAACTAATCTTATTTACAATAAATAAAAGATAATTGTCCATTGTGTAGGAAATTAGGTATGGGATCTGTACAGCAGGCATATTAACAGTAATTTTACAGACATGTATTTTTATGTTAAAGTAAAGTCACTTAGAATTTGGCCGTAATTGTTAAACATATAAAAAAAAATTTTAAACTTAAGATCATGTAAGACATTGAGGTAAATAACATTAATGTGACTATCCAAAATGATTAAAACAAGTGTGTATGTCATGGTCACCATTACTATATTGTTATGTACAATCTATATTTTTGCATGAATGTATATATATACTAGTACATAGAATTGTTGTAACACAGAATATGTATGTTTGTACAGACATGGTCCAGTGGAGCATGTTGTAATTGATCGCAACCGTGGCCAAGCGCTGGTGTTTTATCAAAAGTACGAACATGCTCAGCAAGCACTTAACAACATGCGTGGAAGAAAGCTCAATGGCAGTCGCCTCAAACTAGATTTTGCAAGTCAGGAATTGATTGAACTCTTCCTTAATCACATGCAGAAATCTGGTAACTTTTTATTTTTATGGTATTGGTATATATATATATGAATATGATTGCTAAAAAACATAGCAATAGCTTTTTTATTAAGTACATGTTTGGGTTTATAGTTTGCATATGTATGCAGGTCAAAGTGTTACAACGTTCGAAAGCATTCGTCATTTGCTCGTACCCGCTCCAACTTCCGCTGGCTCGGCTCCTCCAGCTTCTAATCCACTCGGCCCACGCTCAAGTGGTCCAAGCTCATCAGGTCATCCTTACCCACCCAATGAGTACTTCGATGAACCTGCCTCAGCCCGGTTCCCGCATCGTGGATATGAACCACCACGGGAGGGTTGGAGGGCTTGGGATGAGCGCGGACGTAGTCGGTCAGGTTATCAAGGCATGTCTCAAAGAGGAAGACGTTACGAAGATGATCCTCATGACCGTGGAGATTACTTTCACAGGGAAGAGGAGTTCTTCCCAAGCGCTGGGAGTACTTATGACCAGGATTACAGAAGTCAGGAATATCTTCGCCGAGAGCATAGCAGGGATTATCGCGGGGCTCCTTTACCACGGGTGTATGACGATTATCATAGAGATGTTAAACATCGAGATAGGAGAGACCGTGAACCGATTCACCACCCGAGATCTGGACATACTTCTCCAATTCGAGTATCTCGTAGAAGTCGAAGCACATCACCGCGATCTTCCACATCAAGTGGACGAGGAAGGATCAGGGATCCAGATGCCAAAGTTGATACTCGAGTGCGCGAACTATCAGCGCCAAAGAACAGGAGTCCCATAAGATCGCCTGGTACTAGAGAAGGGAAAGGGTCTGGTTCAGACTCGTGGCCATCAAGAAAGCACAGAGGTGAACATCGATTTTCCCCATCCAGGCAGTCTTCACCTGGATATCGAAGACAGGCTGACGAGCGACGAGTGGAACTGCGTGAGATGAAAAGTCTTCCCGCCAGTCCTCGCTCTTCGGTGAGGAGCAAAGTGGTTCAGGAGTCTTTAAAACTTTCAAGTGTTGATCTGGGCCATGGTCCCACGTGGGGTGGAAGAGCACCAGGTCTACAGGAGTCGAGAAGTTGGTCTCCTCCTGCCGATTTCGACCGAAGTCGAAGTGAAACTCCAACTCGTGATGAAAACTTGGATTCTATCGGGGAAATTATTATCAAGCAGCCCGCTGTATCACCTGCTATTACCAGGACAATAAAGCAGGAGGTTCCATCTCTTGGAGATGATAGTGACGATACTGGAAAGGCTGAGCACAGGTCGAGCGAAAAGCATAAATCGAAGTCAACACCGATATCATCAGGTGGATTAACTGAACATGATTTGGAATTAAATGAGTCTGATTTAAAAAGTCGCCACCGGAAACAATCCCAAAAAGGGAAAGTACCCAAGAGCCAACGTACCCCCTCACTTGAGCATAAAGAACACAAAGTTGGCGTTACAAAACCTACTGGTCTGAAGAAAGTAAAAACTGAAATTGATCATCATGCAGCGTCCTCTAGTTTTAGTGACAGTGATCGCCGAATTAAACGGCAGAAGCGTGATCGCATGATTCAAGGAAAAGCAGAAGAAAAACGTGCTCCTGAGTCATCCGAAAAAATAAAACATAAATCTGCGAAATTGATAAAAAGGGAGTATTCGCCATTATGCGGCGATGACGCTGTAAAAGGACAATCCAAGACCAAAGATGTCACTCGTTCAAGATCAAAGTCGAATGATGTTCCTAATTTGAAAGATGACATCTCTTTATCCAAAAAGAGGAGATATTCAGAAAGTTTAAAGGGTTCCAATTCAGGTGGGTAATATTTATTTTATATTAACATTTTAAAGCAATTTAATGTAAATGTGTGAATCGCTGTTAGTTTTATACTTATATTACTTTGGCATATAATGCATGGAGTTGTAAGATAGCAGATAAAAGAACAAATAAATTTATTTTTCGAAACATCGTATTAATATGAAATTTATTATTGTGGCATTATATTTTTATCTCATTTGTAACTTAATAAATATTTATGGAAATAATGTTTAATTACATGTGAGATGTAATGAATATGCATATTTAAAGTTTTAAGGGTAGCTTATTTTTGTTCAAATAATTATGGTTTAACAGGTAATCCCGAGATGGATGATTTGGAAGATTCTGCTTCATCAAAGAGGAATTCCGTTGAGGATCATTCTGATCCGCACTCATCTCGTAAACGATCCAGAAAAGCAAGTTTGAAACACGAAGCCCCCGTTTCGATTGCGAGTCAAAGTTTTCTGGAAGAAGGTGACGATGAAGTGTTGGATGAGCCAGATATTAAAGAACCATCTTCGGAGTTTCGTCCTAAATTTGTAGTCGATGAAGAAGTGGTTGAAGTGGACCAGGATGTGAAGATGGATGAAAAACCGGAAGAAATTGAGCTTGTGGAGCAAACTGTGGTCGATGATAAACTGGAGGAGAAAGTTAAGCGGGGGTCGCGTTGGGAGCCCGTTGTTGCTAAAACTGTTCCTTCTGCTAAAGTAAAGATGGCTCAACCCTTTATAAGTGGCATTTCAAATCCATTTGCACCAACTGGATTATCAATCCTTAAAACAGAGAAAAGTGCACCACTGGAGGAAGCAATGACTAGACCATCGCATGCTACTGCTATAGATGAGGCTGCAGCTGCAATGCAGTCAAACAAAAGTTCTAATAATCTATCTGAACTTCAAAAAGAAAAGGAGAGGCTGCAGCAGTTGCTCACGAAGCTGGATACTGAGCAGTTAGGTGCAGCTGAGGCTAGCCAGGTTGCTGATGTTGTCATCTCGGAGATGACTCAAAAGCTAAAGAAAGCGCAATCAAAGAAGATGAAACCAGATCCCAAACATGTTGTTGTTACTGCGGCTGTCACTCCTGTGGCTGGTGTTGAAGAAGAGAAAGATGTGCAGAAAGTGAAAGATGTGCCGACAGGGGATGTGCTGGCAGAAAAAAATGAAGCTACAAAAGAAGCATCCACTGAAGAAATACCTGAACAGGTTCAACCAATAGAAGAAGAGGAGCAGATTATCTTGGAGGAAGTGTCTGAGGAAATAGTTGCTGATATCAATCCTGTTCAAGATGATTCAGTTGCGGATGTTTTGCCAGCACAATCAACCTCCCTTGTTCCTGAGGAAGCCAAGTTTAAAAACGTTGATTCAAGACAGGGATATCGAAAGCAAATGGAGGAGAAGTTGTCACAAAAGAGGAAGGTAGATCAGCGACATCTTTTAAAGAAGCAGATGAAAGCTCGTGAGAAGCAAAAGCGGAAAGTTGACAGGATGAGGGGTCCAAGCCAAAATATAATTTCTTCTATTGACGAAGATTTTGATGAGAAAGCTAAAAATTTGGATGAAAATGATTTAGATGATGAAGTTGCTAGTCAGAGCGAATCAGAAAAACTGACTCTTCAGTCTGATTTAGAAACAGAAATCTCTCAGTCAATGGAAGCAAAAGAAGATGATGTAAATGCTGTTAACGATGTCGTTGTGGATGTTAGTGATGAAATTAAGATGGAAAAGAAGATGGAAAGTGTTGTAAAAAATGAAATCAGTGATTCTTATCCTAAAGAAATCCATTCCATGGTCGAGAATAAACCAATTCCATCAACTGACATTAAATCAGAGCCAAATGTGGAAGCTGAGCATGCAACAAAATCGACGAAAGCGAAAATCTCAGGTGTACCCCACAAAATAGAAGAGACAACAAAGATGAGGAAGACACCATCCAGCGCGTCCCCATTCACTCCAAAGAGCACATCCTCAATTGGACGACAATCCTCCCAGCGAAGCAGTTCGTCGATGAACAACACACCTTCTCCTTCACCGTCCAAACATTCAAAAACCAAGCAGGAGAGCTCACGTCAGCACCAACATGTTAAAAGGTTAATTAATATCCCTATTTATATGCTGGCATATACAGAACATTTTATTAATTTTTACATGTTATAGACCTCTATTTATTTTTAATATTTTGTTTACTATACCCGTAATGCCATAAAAAACGTTATAATTTTCACTTATCACTACCAAATTTATCTTAATCATATACAACTAAAATAATGTATGTGGATAAAATATATATGTCCAAGTTGTATATTCTGTTTTGGCTGTAAAGATTAATGTCGCGACTTACATTTCTTGTTGTTGTTAAGTTCTAATTGTTTTATTCACATGGGAATCTTGTAATGGCGGTTCTACTATACATAGGTAATGGTATTGATCTTAAAAAGGCACAAGTAACCTTCGGTAAATTGTGTTAGTAATATTCTCAAATATTAATACAGCATATTAGTTCCCTGAATCTCTTTATTGTTTATTTATTTGGTTGCATTTTCCAGATCAAATTCCAACTCATCAACTAAACATGGGCATAGTAGTAAATCACATCGTCCCCCGAATCCTAAGAATAAGAAAGTGGAACACAAGTCGGTGCATCCCTCGCATCATAAATACAAAGAGGAACCGAATCCAGTCACAAGTTTGACAGTTGGCACCAATATATGTCCATCTGAGGTAAATGTATACATACACCGGCGAATCAATGGAGCTGTTTACAAGGTTACTTTCAAAAAAACGCCTTCTGGCGAAAAAAATAGCAACATAAAAATATGACAAGTTCTTGTTAGTATCAGTAACAATTCATGTTTACAATAACTTTGTGTGTATATTGAATTAATCACGCAGTATAAGTATGATGTAAACACCTTACTTGAAGAATCATGCGGTACAAGCATGAC
>CH002858.1:284209-295621 GCA_000149265.1 Ciona savignyi
GAAGCAATTAATATAAATTCAATGGTACATCATTTAGTATAACTAATGAGACTAAACTATTTTAAATTTGTGTGCTACATTGAAATTTTGTTTCCATTTGGTTTGACTGGTACTTTTTATTCCCTTTGTGAATATAGTTTTTTTAATGGTTAACCAATTTGATAATTATTTAGATTTAGGTAATTTCTTACATTAAGTTAGGTGTAGACTTAGTCTGTATACTAATAATATGTAAATGAACTGATTGGTAAATCAATAACTTTTCACTAAACCAACCCTGTTTTAGATGGGCTCTTCTGGAAGTTTTATTAGTGAGATTAAAAGTGAAGACATGGAATCTGACAGTTCAAATCAATATCCGTACAACCAGCTTCGAACTGTTGAGGAACCAACCAGCCATTTTGAAAACATTCAAATGAATGTTGAAATTCATTCAGCAAATTCTGCAGATGACAGCAGCCAAAACTCCTACCTCAACACTGCGCAGATTGATCCAAAAAACCCCCGATGTAATAATACCACCGTTACCGGAATTTTCACCTAAAAAATCTCCAGTTAAACGATTTGTAAAATCTACTGAAGAGGAGCCGAAAACCAAGAACGTATTGGTGGAAAATGTTAAAAACGATGAGAAAAAAACAAAGAATCCATCACCAGAGCCACGGAGTACAGCTGAGGAGATCGAACTTGCTGCTGCTGTCAGCTCGATTGAGTTTGGATTCGGTGATTTTGCCCCAAGTCAACCTGATGATGTAAACAGTAAAAAGCCACCTTTTGAAGATATTTATAAGGAGAATGTCGGGGGAAAACTTCCAATAGAAACACCGAAAATATCAACAGATGATGGAATCAATGAGTCTGCCATCGCAACGTCAGCATTGCTTGCCGAATCATCTCCAGATTTTTACAGTCGCCCAAAATCAGAACTTCAATCTGGAGAAAGAATGAAAGTTGATCATAAGACACCTCCTCATAAACGTGATAAACACCTCTCCCCCACCAAAAAGGTTTCTAGTCCCGTCAAAGGAAAACTGGAGAAGAAATCCCCACAAATTTCCAAACAATCGAATGAGCAGCAAGAGGATGACTGCAACTTGATACTTCCCACAATCACAGAGTGGCCATCGGCAGCAAGTCGCTCTGATCATGATGAAGTAGCGTCGAAGAAAAAATCGCGGCCGAAATCAAAGAATCCTTTAACCAAGGATTCGATTGAGAAATCAACAGAAAAGGAACAAACCACATTTATACCAGCTTCACGACAGGTTAGTAAAAATTTTTTTTAGTGCTCAATAAGAAAAAACATTATGGTCTAAAAATGGAGATATGTATTTCTACTTTATTGTCCCAAGAGAAGAAAATAAATTTAAATGACACACCCTAATATGCAAAACTGTCATACATTCATGTATATTACTACACATTTCCATTCTTGTACAACTGCACAGTGCAGTTGTAGTCTGCACTTCCAACATAAATGACACCAGTACAACTACATTATTTACATTGAATAGCTTAACCTTTACATAGTTCTGTGATGAGATGTGGATTGTGCGTTTCCATTAACCATCAATATATTTTGCTAAATAGAAAGGAGAATCAAGAACAGAGTTGACTCCAAAATCATCTAATACATCAAGTCTGCCACGACCTTCCATCAAAGCTTCAAGCCCATTCAGCAATCCAGAAATAAAGATGCCAACTTTAATTGACAACAAACATGTAAGAATTCCTTTACAATATTTTTTAACATCCCAGAGTATTATTATTGCAATGCTTGTTATCTTATGTGATCTCAATATTACTAAGGTTTTTGTGCATGTTATTTTGTTTGAGTTTCTTAATTTTTGCCATTCAGAAGTATATTTTGACTTGTAGGAGAAGTCGCCGATACAACCAACCAAACAAGTGATCAGTTCACCGCAGAATGTCAGCAAGACATCTTCCAATACTTCAGTTGAAGCACCAGCTCGCCCGTTTATTGCTATTTCCACCGGGAACACTCAGTTTGGTGGGTAGCTAAGTGATGATCATTCAATCAAACCTGCTATGATCCGATAATGATAGTGTTGGCTACTTACACTGATCATTTAATTTTTTATATTCGCTACTTACAGTGATCATGTGTTTTTCTATACCCAATTACAGTATGATCATACATTTAATACTTGCAGATGCAAACTCACAATCTCTGGGACAACCAACAGAGGCAAACAAACCAATCACCCCAGTTCGTCACACAAGTAAAGATGGGGCTTCCACCTTTTCACCATCAGGTGTGGGTCATGCGCATGCCCCTTCTTTACCCCGAGTAACCACATCCCAGTCAACTAACCAGGCATCACCCATCCACAAAACCGACCCCCAGCAGTTGGTTTCTCCCAACCATCCGTACGGTTACCTTGGACCCGGGGTCAGCTTTTCCCCTCAGCGTGCTGCTTCTTTGCACGAGAGCCCCACTAACCCTCCTTCGCATGCGTCATACATGTCTAACAAACCCAGTCCATCTTCCTTCTCCGGGAACTTCAGATTCCCCCCAGCTCAACCAGGCATGGTGACCCCTCCTTCGTTCAACCCTTCCGACACCTCACCTAACTTAAAACCCCCAACAGCTTACCCAATGGTGGCCACAACTAACCCAGCAAGTCATGCCGTGCAGCATCCTTCAATCATTGCATACATGCCGAGAGGTAACACCCCCCAAGTAATATACCGACTCTCAAATAACAATCAAATTTCTTCCAGAAGGTGGATTGCACGCGAACCCCCAACACCCCCACCCAGCAAACCAACCTCACATCCCAGTATCTGCATCACCGAGTCGACCCCACATTCAAATGACCCCACCAACCCCTGTTCAACTTCCACCCAACCAACGTGGAATGAACTCACCGAAAAGCACCCCAGTGGGTCACGCTTCAGAGGCCGCTAGTCGCACCCAACCAAAGCAAGAGTTTGAAACTCCACAAAGAACTGCAATGTCCCCACAGGTTGGTGACTTTTTTCTTACCCTTTTTCAACTCAGGTATATATATATATATACATAATGTCAAAATGATAAAACTAGATTGCAAAAGTTAATGTGAAAATCATTCCTAGAAGTTGAAATACCCAGATAATCATATCATCCACAATCACAGGTGCCGGTGTCGGTTCCACTTTACTCACCATCCCACACAGCTGTGCGGGCCATTCCACATCAATCTACTCCTCAACCAGCTACCAAACCACAAGGTTTGATTCTTTACTTACTTTTTAGTAATTACTTGTGACAACCATGACTTTAAATAGTGGGATTTGCATTGCAATTATTCTCCATCTTTATACACACATCCATCAGAATCTCCAGTTACACCAGCTAAACCAGTAGCAACAGCGGTAGCATCCAGCCAACCAACCCCGAACCCCCCACCGTCCACTCCAATGCAACAAGCTCCAAACCTTCCATTGCCACGTTTCCCACAGGTGAGTCATAAGAGCATGTGGTGTACCACTGAACCTATTTACATGGAGCATGAGAGAAACATGGAGAAACACAGTAAAATAATAAAACTTCAGTATTTCCTTTTTCATCGTTTTAAACTTTCTTGAAAACAATTCATAAATTCCACTTTTACTTCCAGCAAATGTCCAGCGCGCCCCTGCGTACAAATGCTCCACCACACAGCAATGTAGCTCATCAGGAAGCTAAGAAAGTACCAACCACTTCACCACAAACACCATCGAAACCAGATCCGTCTCAACCTCACCACATAATGTCACCATACCTACAACCACACATGTTCTATACGCAAGGTTAGTTGGTTACGATTTCATCAATGGAGAAAACAATATTTCAGCTGGGCATGTTGTTGTTGTTGTTTTAAAACACTCTTTTTCTTTTTTTCTCTTTACCATACATTTTTCAAAGGTTTGTTTTATTTTAACTAAATAATAAATTACAGGTATTTCAGGCATCTATCCTATACAACCCGATTCTATACCATACAACCCGATGGCCCCATTACAACCACAAAGTATGACCTACTCACGACCTCCATACACGGGATACATACACCCCTCTTTGCTTCAATTGACTCCTGGTTTGGCTGCTCAACGCCCCCGACTACCCAACCACATGATGTCAGGAGGGAGCACGGCAGCATTTGGCGATCTTCCAGGCCAGATACAAGCTATGCAGGGTAACCAACAACAGGAAAAAGGTGCTCCGAATACCTCAACTTCGCGAATAAGTGCTCCCGCTTCAAGCCAAGCATCAAAACAAAGCACAGCTCCACCATCCTCAACCGCTGCCCACACGAGGGTGGTAGATACTTACAACCCACCACTTGAGGTCAGCAGAGCAGAGGATACAGCAACCTCCGATCGAACCATGGATATGGTGGCTCAACATTTTCAATTATCAGGTGAAAGAATAATTGTGGCGAAAGTCTGCTGAAGCATCACACAATGTTATATATTCCAGGTGTTCAAATGCCCACAGGTTCAACTCACTACACGGGTTCAGCACCACCTTCAGCTCATAACTCCTCTCCACAACCCAGACCTGGTTTCCCAGGTAAGTACCGAGATACATATGTAGTAGAACTGAAGCTGCATGAAAACTACAAAATGCTATTTATACCATTACCTGTTATAACTGCATTTTGCCGTTAAATTTTAATCTTGCTTACTGATCTGTCATTAAAGTACAAAAGTTGCTTTTACTACACATCCAGAGAATCATAGTTTAAAAATCTCCCGGTCCGATATGAGTAAATCAGACATGATGTAGTTTTTCGTGGTTAACCTACCAGCCACTTACAGTTACCTGCTTTAGTATTTACGTCTTTCGTTTAAATTTAGTCTTTAATGATTAATAAAATTCAAATATTCTTCTGCAAATTATTGTTAAATTGATATTTTCCAGGTTATCCAGTCCAAGTCTACCACCCTGAATCGAATTCAGCTTCTCAAAGTCAGCCTGGAAGCATTCCTTCCTCGCAATCAATCATTTCATCATCCTACCTTCGTCCACACACCCAGTTCCCTCATTACATTCCTCCTGAGTTGCACCAACGTCCACAAACACCGACCAGGAGGCAACAGGAGAAACTTATTCAACAACAACAACAACACCAGCAACAACAGCAACATCAACAACGACAACAACAACAGCAACAACAACAACAACAACAACAGCAACTGCAGCTTCTCCAGCAGCAGCAGCAACAGCAACGCGACCAATTGATTCAAAAAGAGAAGTTGTTGCAGCAACAGAGACAAGAGCAGGAGAAGATACACCAGGAGAAGCTGAGGCAGCAGCAGATTGAGAAGGAGAAAGATGCGCAGAGACAGCATCTTCAGCAGCAGATGCAGCAACACCAACTACAGATGCATCTTCAGCAACAGCAAATGCAACAATCGCACCAAACCCCGCCCATACACTGGAGCCAAGGTGCCCCACAGTCGAGCCAAGTTCGTTTCATTCCCCCGAATACCACCCCACAGCCACCCAAACCACCCACAGCTACCACTGCTCCCCCAGCAGAAGCTGCATCTCAAAATTCTGTGGAAGATATTTTTACTGTAAGTATGGGATATAAACTGAAGATAAAAATTATTTTGATGTAAACGCTAACACTTACTTCAAAACAAAATGGCGTATTTATAAAAAAAGAATCCGGAGTTAGCCGCAGTCTCTTTTATATTTGCAGTCTTATAGGACCCAATTTCCATCAGCAAACAAATTTTTTTTATTCATTCCAGCGTTACCCAGTGATCTGGCAAGGAAATATGGCGTTAAAAAACGATTCAGCCGCTGTGCAGATCCATTATGTTTGTGGTAACTTGTATCATGCACGAGCCGGCTTGCCAAACGAATGTGAGGAAAATGACACAGAAAAACTGCCAGTGCTTCGTATAAAGCAGAGGATGAGACTTAATCCTCTTCCATTGGAAGGAATCAGCAAGAGGATGGAGGTGCGCAGGAATAGCATTCTTTATTTGTTCTTTTTTTAAATATTCCTGCTTGAATGCCTTGTCTCATAATATACATAAAATTGTTTAGTGTTTTTATAAATGTATTTCATCTTTATTTTTAAACTTGTCATATTTAGTTTAATCTGAATCTCAAAAGCTGCTTAAAATTCTTATAATCATTGTACAACCCTTCTTTAGGTAAAAGATGATTATTGCCTCCTGTTTGCCGTTCCGTGTGGGAGAACAACCTCGGAACTCGAGCGACAAACCAACCAACTTAAACAAAGTTTTATTGATTACTTGAGGGAAAAGCAAGTGGCTGGTATCGTCAACACTGCAAGCAATAACCAGCAAGTAAGATTGGTTACTAAGATTTGATGCTTATGATAGATGGGTCCTTTGTGTTATTGTACAATTTTACACATGGGTTTTAAAAAAGAAATAATATATACACTTAAACTTACTGATATGTTTGTCAACCTGGAGTAGTTTAAGTTTTTCAAGTACGCTTTTTTTAACTGGGTCTACATGACATGGTAACCAACTATTTCTTCACAGGTGTATGTGCTGCATGTGTTCCCCCCTTGCCAATTCACATCACAGAACCTACGTCATAGAGCTCCTGACTTGATGGCTAATCTTGGGGACATCCAGCATCTCATGATAGTAATCACCACTGCAACTGCCACCTGATTATCTGTGTGATTTTAACGCCGCGAATTTTTAGTCGATTATTTTGCATATCCTACATGTGTTCCATTAAATGATTGTATATTAGACGTTAACTCCTTAGCCTTTTGCAAATCATTGTTGATTCATTTGCTTTTTGTAGATGGACTGACTAATTACTAATATGTTTCCTTTGTTTAAGTGCCACCGTATATAAGTTTATGTGTATAAAATGTTTATACTTTTTGGACATTTAAGCATATAACACCCACTGTGCAGGAAAACACGCTGTTTGGATTGATGTGAATTCGTTCTATTTCAAAATGCAGTTTCCCTTTTTTGCGCTGTGCAACAAATTTGAAAATTGATTTCTCTAAAAAAGCCAGCAAGTATCACGTGAATGTCGAAAGACGGTTTTTAGAAAGGTGATGTTTAGAAAACGTAATTAAATAAATTTGTTTTCTGTTGTACTTCGTTTTCTCAAAAAAAAATAAATGAACAAAATTCGAACTTGAAGAGTTATTAAAAAGTAGAAAGTTCAATAAAGAGTAGTTTAGGGCATATAACAAATAAAATTTCAATTTAAAGTTGCCTGATATTTAAATGTTATTGCTTGCTTAACTGTTGCACAGTAGGAATATTTAAAACCAACAATCGTCGGTGGTGTAGTCCAAATCAACAAGCGTCCCCGTTGATGGTGTGGTGCAACGGATGGGTTGTTCCAATTCATAATACAGCTGAGTCAGCACAAGTAGTGTTTCGTCTGACTAGCCATAGACATAATGTTCGATCCCAGTTATTTTGGTTTAAGGCTGGACCATAGCAATTTGTTAGCTGTTAGTCGTAACTTGTCTTTTATAAGGCGAACTCCGTCTTAGATAAATTGTGACTTATAAACTAAAATAAATAAAACTGAGTGCATTAGGAGACGTTGATTACTTCTACATTGGCTTAAATCTAAACGAAGTAGCGTACAGAAGCGCAAATATATTCTTTTTAAAAATATCTAGATGATATTTCTTAAATATTTTCAATCATAAATGTAATGTACATACTTGTAATATTTCTCCAAATGAAAGTAAAAATCAACACCCTTATGAAATGTATTTACTTCAATATATCTAAGAATTTGGTACCCCTGCTATCTGATATATGCGAATACAGAAGCCGGATTAGTTAAATTCGTCGATCTTAAGTTTATTTACAGATATGAGATAGGATAGGATATTCATGGTTATCCCCGTGAGTGGGAAATCCTAGGGGTGTAACACACAGGCAATCGTCAGATTACCTCGCGCCCACTGTCGGGTTAAAAAAAATTCTAAGAGTTAAATATACCTTTAGTTAAGTACAATAGAACATTGATTTTTTATTCATTTATTGTATTAAATTCCGTTTTAGTACAAGTAATAAGGTGTATGATAATGACCTATGTTATGGCATGCTGCATGTGTTAAAAACCTTTGGTTGCACATGCATGTCATGCGTGAAAATGCCTAAAAAACGCCTGAATTCTTGATAAAATAAGCCATAAGCCCCTACTTATACTACCATCTATACATATCTTAAACTACTATCTATACATATACAAGTAAATACCGCATTTAAATTACATGTCTTCTTAATATGGTGTTTTGATCAGGGTTGCCATTTGGCCTTTTTCACGGCCAAATTTCAGAAATTTGGCCGTACCAAAATTGCTTCGGACGCGAAAAAAATAGTTTGGCCGTGCGGAAAAATCTGGCCGAATTTGGCCGTATAAGCATATTGTCAAGTTTTTTTGCCAAAACGTCATATTATTTTTACGCTACAGTAGAAATAAAGGGAAAAAATATATATGGAAATAAATTAATAATATCAAATGTCTTATTCACTAAATCACAAAGCTGATTATGACGTTTGGAAATAAAATAATAACGGTCGGCATTCCTATATAGTATTTGAATGGGTTCGACAAATCTGGAGGAAATTAAAATTATACAATTTTTGAACAAATATAGAGATAAATAGCCCAATTGGCTAAATTAAATGGTTTATTTTGTACTTGATACAATTTGGCCGAATTTTGGCCGTAAAGCAAACACAGTTTGGCCGTAAGGCAGATTTTCCGTCTGGCAACCCTGGTTTTGATCTGCCCCGGCGTGTTATCAGTAAGCCATTTGGCCGAGCATTTTATATCCAAATATTTATTGCCTTATTAATTTAATCAGTGTTTTTACCTACTAACAAGGTTGTTAAGATCTCATTGTTTTGATTGTGTAACATCTGAAAAGCAACGTTTAGTGAACCCTTTCTCCTGAGAAAACCCCCACCATGGAACAGGTAAATGTACCTTAACTTTTTAATGCATTCTGTTGTGATATATGCCTGAATCCTGGATGTATAAAATAAAAAAACACGCCGCTTCCGTAACCTGATAGCAAGCACTAGAAAGAATTGCCCAAGTGATAAGGTTCCTATGTTTTCCCATTAATGATAATGAAACTTTAATATTCTATCTCTTGATACTGAAACATAATTGATACTTTTATTGGAAAAAAAACAATGTATTTCCTGATGTCCCCAGTTTTTTTAATCTTATTCTTCTTTAGGAAATATTAGAGCTGGAGCAAATATGCACTGCAATGTATGAAACTGGTGATGCCAATGTCAGACAACATGCGGAAAAAGTTTTGGTTGGTCTTGTTGGTGATCCACACGTGCTTGACAAATGTCAACTTCTACTTCAGAGAGCCACAGTGAGTTTCTATTAAAGATTGCCTTGTGTGATTGTGGTGGTTATTTCGATTTCGGTTTGTTAGGTCCCCACACAAACCATTTTTAATCAAAATCCCAGTAGATTTAAATTGCCACCTTTAAATAGTAACAGCAATGTGGTTATGGGCATGCAGTATTCTGTGGTAGATTCTCTTACTAGTATCACTACCGTACCTTTGTATTTCAACAGTAGTTTAAAAACATTGGGTGGCAAACATTCAAAAAAAATCTAAATCAATTGTGTTGATATATGAGCTTCGCATATTACAGTTTGCATCTAAGTTCACTTCTTACATACATTAGCCATTAAACTTTTTTTTTTTTTTCTTAGAGTCCATATTCCTTGCTTATTGCCGCTTCTACTTTGACAAAACGAGTAACAAAACAAGGAGTTCCCTTGTCCCCCCAACAGCGCCTTGATATAAGTGAGTTGAAAAACCTTAGTTCCTGTACCAATTTCTTCTTTGTTACCACATCATAAATTTCTTAAAATCTACTAACAGTTATGGTGTCTACCATTATTAGACCACTTGCATCACAATGCAGAAAATATTATTGTTGTTGCAATATTTTCAAGTGAATCATTTGCCTTGCATTGTTATAGTCAGTGTAGATGACCAGGTCAATGATGTTATTATTCAATCGGCGGTAGACAAGCCAGTATTTTTGATTTATCGTTATCTACTTTTCCCACAAACCAAACATTTGTCACTATTACATGATTTGAATTATTATTTTTTTTATACAGAAATGAGTTTACTAAATTACTTGTAATTCCCCAGGAAACTATGTACTTAACTATTTATACACTGGTGCAAAACAAGCATCGTTTGTCCGTGAAGAGCTAACGCTACTCTACGCTCGAATCACGAAACTCTCATGGTTTGATTCTTCGAAAGAAGAATGGTATTTCCGTACTGTCATTGCTGACATTTCTAAGTTTATACAGGTGTGTCTTTATTATTTACAATATAAGGAAAACTTTTAATCCTAAATCATACAAACAAATTTGTATTTAATTATGCTTTTTACAACTAAACAAGTGCTTTGAACAATTTTTTTGTCTGATTATTTTTGGATCAAAAAAGCTTGCTTTAAAAGTTTCTTTTGTATGTTGATGACTTAACTGGCAGTAATATTCTAATGGATTTTTACTCAAAATAGGTAGGTGTATGATGCATTTAGATATACCACCCAAGCTAAATGACTCAAAAATTTGTTTGCACAACAAACAAATGAGTAGCCTACTACAATGAAAAACAATCATAAAACAGTGTGAGAAGGCATTGGAAATATGAATTATAAATAAAATTGAAAAACAATTAATTAAAAGTCAATATTTATGTTATCCAGGGCAACCCAGAGCATTGTATTGTGGGAGTTCAATTGTTAAATGAACTTGTGGCTGACATGAATCGATCGGACAATCTTAAACCGCTGACTCGTCACCGAAAAATTGCTGCATCATTTCGAGACACAACGTTGTTTGAGATATTTCAGCTTGCTTGTGGAATGCTGTCACAAGCTCTTATTTCAGGGGACCAGATGCAAGGCAATGAACAGGTTTACGGACAATCTTTGATTCATGGTTATGTGGTTATATATGGTTTATGTATTAAAGAATTCTTTGTGTGTAAATTGTTTAATATACCCTAGGTCTAAGTGTTTTATTGTGGGATTGGTAGTATATTACAGGTAACTGCTTTTAACTTAACAGTTTAAAAAAAACCTTTATTTACTGTAATTAAAAAATAAGCTTGGAAACATTTACCAAAATTGTTTTAAGAATTATATGTACCCATATACATACTGGTACCAAACAAATTGAAATAATGATTCAGTTATAACATGCAATCCCACCCAGTGTACCCTGCTAGCTTCTGTTTTGCAACTAACACTGACGAGTTTATCGTTTTGATTTCATCGGCACCTCGTATGATGAGTCGGGTGATGATCTTGGCACCGTACAAATACCCACTGGATGGCGCAATACCTTCGTAGACCTCAGTACATCGCAATTGTTTT
>CH002858.1:302213-319403 GCA_000149265.1 Ciona savignyi
AATGCACTTAGTGGAGGTTACGTTAACTTTGGTGTGTTCCGATTGTACAACGACCGGACTTTGGAAGATGCGCTCAATGTTTTTGTGAAACTTGTCATGTCGGTTGAGTGCAATCATTTGCTCGTAAGTTGATGGTGGAGTTGTTTTCTTTTTTCTGTTAAATATAGTTTCATATACGATGAACTACAAATGCACATGAATAAATAACAAACTTGTCTGTTTGGTTAGTTTTACCACATTTTAGGCCAAAATTCACTGAGGTTAAAACAAGTCCTCTGGTATTTATTTGGGTCCCTGTCCAAGAAATTTATGGTTACTTTATGAATTCAGTGACTTACAAACACTAAAAGCAACATCTCATTTTATATAACACTGCAATAGCTCAGTTATTTGACCGATGGCATGAAGAATTCTTACGATATCCATGTTAAAATGCTCCCTGCAATCTCGGTTTCATATATTCCCCAGGAATACCCCAAGTTGAGCTCGGCTTACCACACATTATTAGAATTGGTTGTCCAGGATCATATGAACTTCGTTTGCAGCCTGCCTGCTTCTGTCATCTACCATATTCTTTCCACTGTCACTGATGGATTAGCTGGATTAGGTATTGGTGGTTATCTAATACATGGTTTGGTGTAGATTAGGAAAGGACTAGAATAGAACAATATGGGTTTGATTATGACTTATTGTTTAGTGATTTGATACTATTTTAATTTCAATTCTAGATAAAGGTTAATCAAATTTTAAAGTTTATATTATATTAATTATTACTAAAATAACCTGTAATTATCGTTTTTTAATGGAATTTTATTGTTCATTTGATCCATTTTTTTTACACTCGATTTAAAATTTTAGTTTAGGGAAAACCAAGCAAAACAGCAATCGAGAATGCTACTATTTTCCACTTATCTTTGCAGTTATTTTATGCTTTTTTCACAGTATAAATTGACCCATGTATAATTGTCTTTCAGATACGATGATCTGCACCTGTTGTTGTACTGCACTCGATCATGTCGTGACTTATCTATTCCGTATTGGATCTCGAAACCCTGGACTGACAAACGGGACAATTTCCGCAGTGGCTGGCGTCACTACAAAACGACAACGGGACGAACTAGAGAGAAGTCGAGATCAACATTTCCTGCAAGTCATGATGGAAAGACCTGATATACTACAGCAGGTTTCACTGTTGTTTTGTCGTCTATTTGTTATAATTATGTTTTGTCTCGCCAAAAATTGCACACTTATAGGCTCTCATGTTTATATATTGGAAAAAAATAGTTTTCTTAACATCTGTCAAAAAAAGTAAAAATAAACCACAATGACATTAATTTTATTAAAAATACTAAACCTTTCACTTATAACAAGTTTTTACAAACGTTTAGATTGCTGATGTGGAAATAATGTTGATAAAGGAGAATTACCCATGACTATGTACTATTCTTACTACCATGTTATTTATTATTGCTCTTTTGTGCTGTTAAAACCAAATGCCTCTTAACATATAATAGGTCTTGTGTGTGGTTTGGCCTCAACCCTAACTATTACACTGTAAACATAGCCTTGTTATTTTTCCAAGAAATGGAGTTAATGTTAAAAATTCACACTGTTTTTGCTTGTATAAGATGTTATAAGAATAAAATTTTAAGGCACTAGGGATGTATCTAAATTATGCAATGTTCACCCATGGTGCCCATACTGCAGCCTGATACATAAAATCTAAGTTGTTTAGTTGTTATATTTTTTGCTTTTAGATCTTGTATATTTTTTAAGCACACTAGATAACAACTTTTTTGTTTCAGGCATTGTCCACTGTGTTACATACCATTATGTTTGAAGACTGTAGGAATCAATGGAGCATGTCAAGGCCTTTGCTGGGTTTAATACTGCTCAACCAAGATGTATGTTGTAGACGATTTATAGATATTTGTGTATAAGATAATCTGCTAATATTTATATCCGGGTATGGAAGAACTCGAGGGGTGTTAAAACAATGAAAATTGTCAGATTACATAGTGTTCACAGTTCGAATACCCGGGCAATTGCAGGAGTGGATGGTTACAATTTAATTCAAACCTATTAAACCACTGGATTTATGCAATGTCCTGTAATTTCCAAGGACACATGTTGCAAGCTAGTTGCTGTGTTTTCTATCCGCTATCCCGTTATCTTTCAGCAAACATTCTTACACACTGTCAATGACTAAACTGATCGGCTTAATCTCTTCATTTCCATTTGGTATGCCAGGCAGTGCATGTGACAGATTGTGTAGTTGTTTATTTATTCATGACATAATTTTACCGTAAAACCACTTGCAGTATTTAAGCACAGTTAAGAAGTCATTATGTGAGCCGAGTATGGACCATGGACCACTTAACCCACAATCTGTGGGCAACTGCTTTGAACAGCTGATGTCTGGAATCGAGAAAAACCTGCACACTAAAACACGAGATAGGTAAAACCGATCTTTCTGTTTTTATATTGGATATTACGTCTTTTCTCGGCGCCTACTAGACCAGACGTAGCACAATACAGAACTCGTCACAAAACGCGCAACTGCAGCAATATCAAGACCTTATTTTAACTTCAAAACTTGTATTCAAATTTTACGTTAGGATAGTACAAAAATTTGCGGGTTTTTAAATATTTTACACAGTAGGCTAACTTATGAACTTCACTTCTATACATAACCGAGAAATTAATATTAAAAAACACATGGCCCAAGCCAATTTAACATACTGCAACCAGTCACTTCAAAGGCCCAAAATCTTACAGAGGTATTAATATTGTGCAACAACGATAACAATAGGCATTGTTACATTTAATAGCCTCATTTATAATATTACTCCCCAGTGTATACACATGATGGAGTGATTTTAATGAAATATTGGATAAAGCAACATTGTATTTTATAGGTTCACGCAAAACTTGTCTGTATTCAAGCGAGATATCAACGACATTTTAAAAGCTGAAAGTCAAGAACGAACTCACACTGAAGGACTTGATCTTTCAACTTCGTCTGCTAGTATGATGTCATAACACCTTTTATGATGTCGTAACCGCATACCCATTGCGCCATTTGAGTGTATGGACTACGAAAGTAATAAAGTTCTGCTAAAGTTCAAATATACGGTGCTATCCATGAAACACCCATGAATATGTAGCCACTATGCACAGTTTCCTTTCACTTTTCTTGGTCGCTGTGTCCAAATACACTTCTTCAGAGACTAAATTAAACTGACAAGGGCATTTTTAATTTGTACGAAAATCACATCATGTTCGTGTTTAAAACAAAATAATGGTATGTGCAACAAACATCGTATTTTAAAATTTGTTATTTTCATTTTGCTTGCAATCATGTAAAGGCTGAATATTAAGAGCAATTAATTAATTGAATAGTTCACAAAACTAATTAAAAATTATGTTATTTGCCTCCAAATTGTTTCACTTATGCTATTTCACCATTGTGGTTCTTTCAATAAATTCTCGTTTTTCATCCGTTTTTATTTTAAAGCTCTGACAGCAATTTGCAAATTTAAAAAGGTAGTGTTACCTACCTCTAGTACAATGAATAAAGAATATTTCTCGTATAAAAAGGAACACATGCAAGAGTCAAACAATATTTCAATTCTCAAAAAGTGAATGGAACTTGGTAACATTGCACATGTTGTTTTGCAGGTTTGTGTTTAAAACATGATTACCCAATATAAAGGACGGAGTGCAAAGTAATATTACATGTTAACACAATGCTATACAAAGCCACAAATAAGCTAGGGTTGGAAAAGTGTATGATCATTATAAATTTATCATATTAAATTAAGGAACAAGATTTGTAACATTAGGGATGTGAAAAAATCCTTATGTGGCGGTTGCATTTTCACACCTATAATACTGGATGTTATAGATTACTGTTGGCCGTGTTGTTGTTTAAGTTTACTTGCACAGATTTCAAATCAGAAATTGTCTCTGAAGAATTTTCATGTTCGGTAAAAAATAAGTGGTTCTTGTATTTGCTTTGGTCTTTGTGGTCAAGTTCAGTTTTTGCTGTTGCAATATCGTTGTTGATTGCAACTATTAATGCATCTGGATATAGAAATTATAAAATTTATGTCAGCTTTTCCCGCCATTTTTATGTCAGCTTTTCCGCCATTTTCCCTTCCTGGCTGATTACGATAGATTGATATATCATTAACACAAAACCAACCGACTAGTTTAAATTGTTGTTATCGTTTTAGTACAAGTAAAAAGTGGCTAGTAGTGTAGTATCGGTATATTATTTAAACCTATTAACATTATTTAAAAATTGTAATTTTTATTCAATATTTTAAAACAATATCTTATGCATACCTAAGGACGTAAAATTTTCTTCTCCTCTGATATAACCAACCATAATTAAACTAAGCAGCGAGCCGTAGAAATCACCATCGAATGCATGAATTATGTGTGTTTCCTGGACAAAAACAAAACAGTTTAATGGTGTCTGAAAGCTATATTATTATGCGTCAAGTTGAAAATGGATTTGCTTTAATGGATTCAGTGTAAAAACATGGACAAATCGTGTACTTTACAGGATACCTCTCCAACAACATAGGATGTCCTCTGTCTACATGTTGGACTTAATGTTTCGGGTATACTGGATTTGGGTTAAAATAAACTAAGGGCAATTGCTTTGTCATAGTCCATCCGGGAAACTAGGTTTAATCAAAATTTTACTGATACCAATATTGACATATATATATATAATTGGGAAAATAGTGCAGCGTGAAATTTCATTCCTAGTTTGAGCAAAGAAAAGAAGCCAATGTAGTCATTTACTATTTAGACATTTTTTCATACTAAAATAAAGATGGAATAGTGTAATCTTCTGATATGACTTAAAGTAAAATGACTATTTTAGCTCAGCTTTTTCAACTTTGTTGTAATGGTCTACCCTTTTAATGTTACCAAAGCAATTACAAACTCCTTAAAAGCCAAAATTAAAATTAAGTTTCTTGTCTGATGCACAACGAAATTGTAAGCTTTCCTCACAAAGTTGAATATATTACTGATCTATTTAGACAGTTGAAAGTGAATAGCCTATTCTTCATAAGATTTATGTTGTTCCATATTACAAATTTTCATAGACTCCAATATTAAGACCCACTGATTTAAATATTTATTTGGTCTATCTTATCAATCTTTTGAGACAGTTTTTCACTTTCCATAAACATTTTTTAATACCGTATAGGATTCTAAATTCGATCATATGTACCAACCATTGATTTCTTTTCATTTTTATAAAAAGGATTCCACCCAACGCTAAGTACCATCTTGTGGACCTCGCCTGTGTTGACTTGCGCCCAACCATAATATATTCCAGTTGGCAAATCTTTCGGTAAATTGTCCACAACAGATTCAGAAAAATTGGCTGAAATTGATATCAGGTGTGGGCGTTTGGCTTTAAAATTAAACAATCATCCGTTCGAAGACATAGCTTAGTGGATTCGTGCATTGTGTTTTGAGCTGAATACATGTCAGATCGAAACTAGCTACTAAGTTGGAGGCAAAAGATATCAGTCAGATATCGTTTAAACCCACCGGTTTAATGGGGTGAAATAAAACACCAACAAAATATATTTAGCAGCAGCTTATTAAATGTAAACCATTATCAGGAAAATTATTATCCCATTACTTTGTTAGCCTATATACCCAAATTTACACATTTCGACTTATCCTATTAACGGTACCCGGTAGTTAAGATATAATATTTATCATTTGGTACATACATTAACGTTATACCTGTTGGAATTCCTAGTTGCTTACTTCCCCGTCCAAATCCTTTGACGACAATCCCACGACAGAAGTGTGGCAAACAACTCATTATCTTATCTAATTTCATAATAATTTATATAACAGAACAATCTTTAATAAAAATTACATGGTGTTTTACGCTTGGATTTATGCAAAATTAAAATAAATATGTTTATAACATTTACTGTTTTTATACAATCTTTAAAATATCACAAACATTTATGACTATTTATTTTACGACTAAGTTTGTATACCTTAGGGCTGTGCATATTTTAACAATTGACTGGTTTGTTGTCAGAGAACTATAAAACAGTTCACAGTTTGGCATATGTTAACAATAAATGAATCAGTTACTGAAAAAGTTTAATCGGACTGGTTAACCAGTGTCATTTCATAATTTTGAACTTAGCAGCAATTGCAAAGAAGAGTTTTAAAAGCACTTGATATTTCTGGATCACTTAATTCATATTATAATCTAGATATATACTCAGCTCCAATAACTATAAAACTTTATGGTAGGTAGGCTATACCTGATAATTGCAGTGCTTTGGCGAATGTATACTAAGTTTCTATAGTTGTGCATTAAAACTGTACCGGTACTGTACGTATGTAATTGCTTTAACAAATGGAACAATTAACATTGCTTCTACGAAACATTTAGCAGCACAAATACCCGGTATTAGACCCAATCTCTAGGAGATTTCAGCACATCTAACAGCTGGTTTTCCATTGAGCCAAGTTTCGGTGTGTGCATGTACTGCCATCTAGCAGTCAATGGTAGTGACATTAGAATGCTCTCAATACGGGCACCAGGAGTTTGAAAGCCAAATTTGGTTCCTCTGTCATAAATCAGATTAAATTCCACATAGCGTCCTCTTCTTAGCTGCTGCCACTGCTTCTGTTCTTCTGTGAAGCTTTTGTATTTGTTCTTGGTGATTATTGGAACGTAACAAGGTATTATGGCATTGGCACATGACGTCACAAATTCTAAAGCAGATTGGGCATCAGGGCCTTCAATGTCATCAAAGAAAATTCCGCCAACCCCCCTTCTTTCTCCACGAATGGTGATCATGAAATAGTCATCGCACCAGGTTTTAAAGTTAGGATAGTATTCTTTATCATGAACATCACACGCCTTTTTCAGCTCTGTATGAAAATGTTTAACGTCATTTTCATCCAGGTACATCGGAGTTAGGTCCGTTCCACCACCAAACCACCATGTTTTCTCGCCATTTCTGCCTGTGACTTCGAAATAACGAAAATTGAAATGAATAGTCGGGCAATGAGGATTGGTTGGATGGATAACTGAGCTTACACCCATTGCAATAAAGGGTAGAGTGCCATCTTTCAAACGTTGAAACTGTTTCCCCCTTGCTCTCATTTGTTTTTCAGCTCCTTTTGTTAAGTTACCATGAACCACAGACACATTGACACCTGCTTTTTCAAACACTGTTCCGTCTTGCAAGACACACGTCACTCCTCCGCCTGTGCTGTTGTCTTTGCTCCACTTATCAACAAGAAACTTCTGTCCTCCATCCTCTAAAGCTTCTATTGCTTTACAAACTTTTGATTGAGTTTCCATGATCATCATTTCCATCTGTGTTGCTACTTCATCTTGGTTTTGGTTCAAAACTGCAAGATCCGTCACTGGCAATGCCATGAACTTGTTGACCCTGGTGTTGATCGGGCATTTAGTAACAAAACACAAAACTGTACTGTCTTTGAATAATCCTATGAGTTTAGCATGTTGGACAGCTGATGACATCGTATGAAAACCGGCCACGGCAGCTAATGCATATCCAATAGGCTTTAATTTAAACGGGAGCCTTGGAAAGACGCCCATTTCTTCTTTTATTCAGCCAAATTATGATCCCGTAACCTAAATCCTACAATGTTATATCTATAAATTAAAACAATATGACGAACAAGTGTAAAATTTGGAGAGTATCGTATACATTTCTTTTAAAACTCGACCGACTTACGACTTACGATGAGACAGCACAAAGCATTGATAAAAATGACGACAAAACGAGAACCAAAATGCCCTTTCTCTCCTATCAAATTCCCTTTTTCTCTCTGTTTTTATACCAGAGGTTTGTAAGCTGGACTAGCATATGTTGTACAACTTCCTTTGGGAACAGACCGAGGAAGGAGATCACGTGTGAATCATAATATTTCAGTAACTTGGTATGGCTGGTTTAGTGATGATGTGATATTGCAGGAAAGAAATGCATGCCGATTTACAATAGCAAAAGAATAGCACAGGTTTTCTTCAACTAGGTGTAGGGCTTCGATGTTAATTTTAATTTGTAAGAAATTTAATCTCACAATTCCCCTTTAAGTAAATATAATAACCTTAACCGCAGTGGATGATACTGCGCGACCACAAAAGTAATTTTAAAAACCATAGCTGGGCCTACATAATTTACGTATTCGAGCTTAGCATTCCGAAATTGTGAGGAAAATTGATTACACCGCTAATTGCTGTTCGTGAAATGTGTTCAGTAGTCCATTTAAATTGTAATGTCGCGCGTGATTGTTCGGTGCAGGACACACATTGCATCATCATGTAATTACAATACTGACAAACATAATTAATGATCTATCAATTACTAATTGTCGGTGATTCATCTTCTGTGGTTTTTGCGGATGGATGACAACCTGCCAAACAGTACAAAAACCCACAGTTTTGACGAGCATTATTGACGTACAATTGTTGTGATAGAAAGTTACTTTTTTACGATGTGTTACTGGTAGGCTTTTATAAATAACACTAAATAGTTAAGCAGAATATCAATAAAAACATCAAATTCTTATTAAGAATAAAAGCAATGTTTTGTTTAAAATATTATATCTAAGTCTACAATGCTAAATAAAAAATATTTTCTAGGAATGTGGATTTTATAGGTGAAAAATGGATCCTACTTTATCTGAAGATTTTGTGCCTAGCACTGTCAGTCTTCCTCTAAAAAAGAAAACAGGCAAGGTTTTCCAGAATGGAAAATCATTACGCCGTGGTTTTTCATTAAATGCTCCATTTCCTGTGTGTAAATTTGGGCCAAAAGCTTCAACCTGCCCCGATGTACCATCACAAGATTACGAGATGGACCCAAGCAATCAGAAACTGAAGTGGTCCAAGCCACCAGACACAGTGCTGGTTATTAAACGGATTGACAATGAAACAAATTCCCAGTTCATTGCCCTCGTAACATGGTTGATGGAAACTTCAAATATAACTGTCTATGTGGAGGAAAAACTTCTTAAGAATGCACAACTCAAGTCTGATGTTGGATTTCAACAAAAGTTCAATAAGTTAAAAAGCAATTTCTCTCCCAACAAGATTGACATGGTCATATGCCTTGGAGGGGATGGGACACTCTTGTACGCTGCTTCATTATTTCAATACAGTATGCCTCCTGTGGTTGCTTTTCACTCTGGCTCGTTGGGCTTCATTACTTCACACAAGTTCGAAAGTTATAGAGATACAATCAATAATGTGCTTTCAGGAAATGCTACTCTGATGTTAAGAAGCAGACTACGGTGTTGTGTACACAGGTTAGTTATCTATATGCATGTTTTGTGTATTTGAAAATATTTTTTATCATTCTTAATATTTTTAGAAAATCCGAACCTGTAATGAACAGTAATGGAGAGCAAGACTCCAATTCCGAAAAGCCAACTTCATATCTGTGCCTTAATGAAGTGGTTGTAAATAGAGGCCAAAGCCAATACCTTTGCAATATCGATTTATTTTTGGAAGGCAGACGTATCACATCCGTTCAAGGGGATGGCCTTATAATATCCACTCCCACGGGGAGCACTGCATATGCTGTGGCAGCTGGGGCTTCCATGGTTCACCCAAATGTGCCTGCAATAATGGTCACCCCAATCTGTCCTCATTCTTTGTCTTTTAGGCCCATAATAGTCCCAGCAGGAGTAGAGCTTAAGTTTACTGTGTCCGAGAATGCCCGTGGTCCTGCCTCGGTCTCTTTTGATGGCAGACCAAACTTAGACATAAATATAGGGGATTTTGTTACGGTACGCACTTCAGTGCACCCCACTCCTTGTGTGTGTAGATCAAACCCTTTTGATGACTGGTTTGATTCCCTAAGTGAGTGTCTTCATTGGAATTCTAGGCAAATCCAGAAAAAGTTTGTTTAAGATGAAATCGAACAAATGTTCAAATTTCCAACCTTAATATGCAATGTTCCACAACATTTTTTGTACCTAAATTCTAGTCTCAATTTTAACCCCCACTATCTTGCACTTAATTATTTATATTTCTCATTTATGTATATATATATATATTTGATCCTTGTTTAAAAAAACAATTTTATTGTCACCTTCTTAAAAGAAGAATTGTCAATATTCTAAATAAATGAAAATACTGCTGAGCAAGAGTAAAGAAAAAATAAATAATCATTCAGTGTTTGTCATGAGAAAACACGTATTTGCTGATTCATTATTGTTTACTTTTTAATTTTATGAAATGGTATATAATACAAATAAACCAAAGAAATTACGGAGATCATTACCATTTTTATAATGGTTGGTTGGCATCCTAATGTAACAACGCATATGATTTTCAGTCCTCATTTTTCGGTTGTTTTCTCCCAGATCTAGTCCTTTCAGCCCATGATCTATCATCATTATACTCTGCTAGCAATGTTTCTTGTTGCTTTGTCAGTTCATTGTTGTCCTCGAGAGCAAGATTGGAATTGTCGTCGGGTTTAAGTAATTCAGCTTTTGCCAAGTCCACAAGAGAATCAAATGGGTCACTAGATACTGATGGTGGTGGGGTTTCTAGTCGTCTTTTAACAGATTTACTTAAACAAACATTTGTATTTAAACAATTACCTAAGTTCGAAGTGCAAGAATGAGTATGTGGAGGCAATACATTTTGTTCATGTTTTAAGGGGTTATTTTTAACTTTATCATGTAAATCAATGAGAAGCTCTGCTGTTTTTGTCATGCTGTCTTTAAGATCTTCATCACTAGATTCGGAGGAGCAGCTTCCAATTTCTTCCATTTCAGCAACATTTGTACAGAGAGCTTGCCTTTGATCTATAAGAAAAATATTGAGAATGATGCAATACTTATTGAGAACGTTATAATATTACTGTTAGGGATGCACAATATAAAATTTCGAATCTTTAAGATTCAAATCTCTAGGGATTGGCATCTTTACAAGCAATTTAATAAGAATAGTTGGGATTCATAATTAAAAACGTAAACCATTGCACAACAAAAATCAGATCCTTCAATAATGTAAACATCAGCGCAACGTCTTAGCATGTGTGCGACAATTGATAAGCATGATTAGCTATCTTTTGTGTCCTATACAGACGCGCTTAACGCGCGCACACACAAAGAAAGTCGGTCACTTTCCCTCCTAATCACATGGTTTATTGCACCTTTAAATATGACGCAATTATTAGATATCATACCAAATTTAAATAAACAGTAAACATTTTAGAATAGTATTCGAAATTCTAGATTCAAAATATATTAGTATAAAATATTCTAGAATACCTAATTATCCTATATTGTGCATCCCTAGTTACTGTACCTTATAAATACTCTTATTGTATACATGAAAACAAACACATGAAGCGTCAATTTTAAAATGCATATCAATTTCTTAAATTTAAGTCATTAAGTTGTTTATCAGTTATCTTTTTTGTTGGGATTGGACTGTTAAACATACTTTTCTTTTTGAAATTGGTTATGTTTAGAATATTATTAGCTCAGTCATTTCACAATATACTCCAGTCCAGCGATTTCAATGTTTTGAGCCAGTAACAAGTAATGGATTCAGGAACCACCCATCATAATAGTATAAGAATTAATTAGTTAATATACAACATTACCAGTTTGCACCACTAAGTCAGTTCTGTTAAAATAGTAGGCTATGGTACACACCAAATAGTAATAACAATCTATACAGTACCTTTTAATAATTTAAGTTTCATTTGTAACGCTGTCTGTTCACTATAAGCAGAGGACAGCAAAGCTTCGGTTCTATTACAGCATTTGGCAGATTCATCCAGCAACTTCATAATTTTATTTCCAGCAACGCTGAAATTTGTTTTCATAAACATTAAATCAGTTTTATGTCTTGTCATGCTCGTTAAGTAGACGTATGTTTGAACAGATTATTAGTTGAATTTGTCAATTTATATAACTGGCGTGGGCCCATGCTCTAAAGAAAATTATTTTCAATCTGAATGTGATAATGCATTTATTCGTAAACTTACGTAACAGCTTCTACAATTGTGAATGAATTACTGGGTGCCACAGTGACCTTAAGTTGGTCAATAGCGCCAATAACACCAGGTAACTTGTCCTGCTGGTGTATGGTTGGGTAGGGTTTGTATGTTCCGCAAACAGATGCTTTTGAATTCACTATTTCCACTTTACATGGAATAAATTTCCTGTCAAAGAATAGGTTTACATGTTTATTACTTTTTAATTATATGAATTGCCTTGCAGAGCATTTTTAATGTATAATTATATACTGGTTCTATTATTTAACAACTATAACAACTAGATAAAAATTTGACGCAATAGAAAGGGAAACTTGTTATTTTAACCTGTGTTCATCCAGCACAAAAGAAGATAACTTCCAGGTATATGTGGACAAGTTTTCCACCCATGTTTCTTGCACAAGCAAAGTGATAATTTGAGATGCCAATCCACCATTTTCTTTCAAATTGTTCACCAATTTACGATGCATTGACTGTTGGATATTTAAGTAAGACAAAAACAAAACAATAATTCTGACACTATAGTATTGGGTAATTTACACAACAATACCTATTGTAAAAAAAGCAAATTTTATAAATAACAACAGCTTATGTCGTAAAACAATAAATTTAACAACTATTCATGTGTGGGTTATAAGTAATTAAATTGTTGTAACACTATGCCCAAAGTTACATCATTTTTAAGCCAAGGTGATAATCTCAGTTTAAAGAAAAAGTCAGTTAAGAAACAAGGATTCACATAAAGAGAGGTTACCTTTTCTCTGACAGTCAGTTTCATACTTGGCCTTCTACAAAATTTGAACCACCCATAACAGTTTGGTGTAACATTTGTTTGGTCCTTGTTTTTCTGTAATAAACTTACAGGAAGTGCACAGATGGTATGCAGTGCTGAAAAATAAAGTCAAGTAATCAGCAAATACAATATGGAAATTATATTTCTCGAATTTCAAAATTTTAGTCCTTTGTTCTAAAGAAGCCAGACTAATTATACAAATGAATACTAGAACAAAGAAAACAAAAGTAAATAACAAGTATAGAAACTGTATCTATGTTTTGGTACTGTAATGTAATCTGACAAAGTCACGATCTTTTCATTATGAACAATTGTACAGGTAATTAACTTTAACCCTTTAGAAACAAGATTCTTTTTGCGCAGTTTGTGCGTCAAAACCCCCACAAAATCGTAAATAAACTGGTAAGATTACATCTGGGACATAGCAAAAAACGAAACTGATAAAATATACATTTTGGGCGTAGTATTAGAAAAAAAGAGAATTTTCCCCTGAAAATTGTGAGGATTTTCCCTGAAAATTAGACCAATAAGTCATAAAATTTAAGAAAACTTTACTTAAAAGTTTCAAATACAAAGGTATGTTTATTTTTGTTGTTTTTTTAAAATATATCATATAGCTTTTCAACAAGACCAAACTTTAAAAGTTTAGACAAGGAATTTTTGAGATTTTTTATTTTGAATGAGCACATGTCAGAAAAGCCAAATTTGTTTATCTCGTTTTTAAAGGGTTAATCTATAAAGCCATTTTTATAAAAATAACCTATTTTTTATTTAGTGTGTAGTCTTTATATTTATTTATGTTATTATAACAGGTTCTTCTTAACAATTTTAAAACTTGTTTTAACAAAACTTTATTTAACCAATCGAAAAATTATTTTCAGTTTTTCATATTTTATGATGAAAAATATACCAAAAAAGGCCTAGTCAGCCAACAATAAAAAGCTTAAGAACCCCTGGGCTTAAGAGCTTTTAAATTTTGAATGTTTAGTTTTTTTAATTGAACAAAGTTGTGATGTAAAAAATCGGTTTATTGGACTGTAATAAAGATGGGTCAGATGTGTCATTTGCAATGCTGCAGAGTTTATTATAACACCCATTGTTAAATAACAAGATGGTGGTAGGTTTGAAACAGGAAAGAATAGGATCGGGTTAACGGAGCTATTGGAGTTATGTTGTATATAATAAACACGTTCCTTCAGTTTAGTAAAACCCATTATTTTGCTGGGTTAATGCAATGTCCGTTAAGTGCCTTGCCCAAGGACACAGCCAACTCGTTAGCGACCAGTTTTCAACCTGCAACCTTTCGTTTAAAAGGAGTCGCACTAAACCACCAGACTAACTGGTCGGTCACCTTTTAGCTGGTACTTCGAAGGGGAGATATCATACAGGTAACTATCAGATTACTTCGAGTCCTCCTATTGTTGTTATTCCACTGTGTTGTTTGTGCTTAAGATATTCGTAATGTTTTAGTACAACCTAATAATTCACTGTGTTAAAACAATGTCCATTATGTGACTTGCCCACAAACACAACCATCTAACCAGTGGCTGTTCAGAACCTTTCGACTTCCGTCAGACTGCCCCATAAATAGGCTATCTGGATAAAAAACACAAAACGTCATTGCTGACAATAAAAATCACATAAGAAGAAAGGTGTAATATAACATGCTTACACAAAACATTCTCCACTGTTGTTGATACGTTGGCGTCAGTTATATTTGTTAAAGTCTCTTGATTCATTTGACCAATAAGTCCACCTTCCGTTTGTCCGGGTGACCTGGCAGCTTCGTAAAGCAGCATTGCGGTACATGGTGATGTGATCTTTACTTTCATGCTACGGTAAGCCCTTAATTTTGATTTCTGTATTAGGTTATATAAGCATGCATAAAGCTTATTTATTCTGTGAGATGTTTTGTGCTCTTTACCACCATCTAGTGGCTATTTTTTCTTGAAATGGTATCGCGTACTATAAAAAAAATCGGGAAGGGACTGCGAAGGCGATTTGCTGGTTAGGCAAAAATACAAAACAGCACTCATTACAAAATAATTTTGTTTACTTATTTTTTTTAGTGTGGCCAACTTAAACAAGCTCACGGACCACTTTTTATTTTTCAATTTATTTCCCCGCCAACGTCTGGTAAAGTATGTTTAAATAAAAAGTGTTAATGTGTTTACCGCCACTGAAATATCGTTCCGCGTTTTCCCAGTGGACTAAGCTACAAACCAAACCATCTGAGTAAGCGAGAAAATTTCTCCTTAGCAACAGAAATAAACTTTTTTCCAGCCAAATAGCTTAGTTAGTTAGTAGGCCTACTTTGTCTTATCTATAAAGTTGTAGTATCGAAACTGGCAGCTAGTCGTTTGTGTCATTGGGCAGGGCACTTAGCGGACATCACTTGAAAAGGATTCTTCCCGAATCCCCACCCCGGGGTTAGGAAACTCCATGTCGCATTCTAACGCTGTCAATCATCTCTAACAATATAAATTTTTCTCCACAGAATACAAACACCGCAGCGTAGTTGATAAAAAATGAAACAAATGCTTTCATAACAAAATGTTGTCACCTGATTGTCAGTTTATTAAAAATACTACATATGTTACGCAATAAAGTTTTTACTTGTTTGTTTTATTATGTTAGTAGAGCATTAACTTTGTTATTTGCGCCGCAAACAATGAGTTGCAATGCAAATATGTGAACATGTTATACAGCTCATACACAATGCAGATACTATGCTGTATAGTATGTGGAAGTTTATTCGTTGGTGGTGAAGGTCAAACCAAAAGTATTTATTAAATGCAACAGACTAATAGTACTCAACTGTTACCAATTACCACCAAGTGGTAGGCTAGGAAAGTCTGTTATTATTTAAGTTTCAAATTATTTATTAAGCTGATTTATAGTGGTGAATAGGAAAGAGTTTGTAGCCTATAGCACGATATTTTACACGTACTATTAATGACAAATTGCAATTATTCTATACCATGCATATCTGTGCCAACTACGCATAATTAAATTACCGCACAAAATATAGAGAGTTTTGCTATTAAAGTTCACAAAGTTTATTACAAGAACGTTAAATTATAGATTTTTTTAAGAAACAAAATATATTTCTCAGTCCCTAAAAATATATTGAGGGTTAAAACTTTAATTTAAAATAAATGTATGTATATCGTTCGCCAATGATAAGGACTCTAATTCGCCGATAAAATTCCTATACAGAAAATAAAAATGGTTTGGTTTGGTATCGCGGGAGTTGTCACTTCTAGTGTGTTTGGCGACTTGCTCCTGTTGATATGTATGGCGATTGTCATCTTCAATTATGTAACCCCTGCAGTGAAAACCTACCAAGCTTCCAACAAGACAGCGACAGAAAATAGGAAAAGTGAAGAAACATTGGTTTTGGGGAAATCTCAAAATGGTAATACTTTACAGAGTTTGTCGTGGCATAATCAAATAGAATGATTTATTTTCTCGGGGCAACAGTTCAAATGAGCAAATTTAAACTATTTTGATATTTTTTTTAATTGTTAGTAGTCTACTTTATTGTTAGAAGTCTACTTTCCAAAAAATGTGACATAAAGTAAATTTTGCACACAGTTTCCAGCAAATAAGGAAGGCCTCATGAAAAGAGTCGCCCTTACTTTGGATAATCCAGCCTGGGTTGCAAATTGGATGGGACCAATTATTTGTGAGGTTGTTTTGCATCATGCAGATACAGCAATTACGATGCTTTCTAGTGCAGGTGAGTGATTGATTGGTTAAGAAGACTGAACCTTTTACAACGACTGTGCAAACGACATGCCCGAAAAAATAACACAAATTATAAGTGAAGTTAAAGTTTTTCGCGAGTGACTACGACTTTTTGGATAAAAATAGCCTACTTGCTGGCCTTAAAAATATTGCCACACAGCATACAATCTCATGCCAATAAAAACGATGGGTAACAACTGTCTTATGTTATGCGGCTAAAAAGGAAATGTTTGGGACATTTGCAACTACATACTAAATTCCCTTACACTGGTGTGCTCAATTTCAGCTCCAAAAAACCGGACTGGGTATCGCTTTTTAAGACCGTGGATTGGTGATGGTTTGTTGACTAGCAGCGGCAAGAAATGGCAACGGAACAGACGTCTATTAACCCCCGCCTTTCATTTTGAGATTCTTAAACCGTGAGAAAATTTAACCATTTTAAAACTTTTGTGCCACGATTTTAATTGATAACATGGTCGAATGAAATCGGACTGTTAAAATGACTGATATTTGTCCTGCCGGTTATAGTCTGGCGGTTAAGTGCGTCGCCTTTCAATCAAAGGTTGCAGGTGCGAAACTGCGGTCGCT
>CH002858.1:319521-329734 GCA_000149265.1 Ciona savignyi
CAATGGTATTTGGGACATATTTCTATTGTGATGGTAAAGTGCTCGTCCTACGTCTCCCACCTTAATACGACTAGAAACAACCTTTATTACGTTTTTGCATTACTCTTGGATCTTTTATCGGCACTGTATTTACTATTTTATATTTTGTAAATTTTTCTTCACATTTGGGTAGGCCCCCTCTTTAAGTATGGTCGGATATATATCGATCTGCAAGTTACTTTCAAAATAATGACAATCTAAAAAATCACAATAACTTTACATTTTAGCTATGGCGATGTTTTTAACGAGTGTGTCAAAGTGATGTTAGATAAATGGGAATCAGGTCCAAACAATCAGGTGGAAATATACAACGATTTAAGTCTCATGACATTGGACACTATGTTGCAGTGTGCCATGTCAAATAAGAGTAATTGTCAGAAAATCGGGTAAGTATAAAGAAAGTTATATTTTTATCGGTTAAACCGATTTTAACTTCTTTTATATATTACGTTTGTTTATATATACGAAATTTTCAAACCTCTAAGTTTTTTTTTACATTTTACTGTTTTTGATCAATAATAATTGTCATTTTACTGGCTATTGATTTTTTTTATAAACAATGTAGCCTTTAATGCTCGCAAGCGGTGATCGTGTTTTTTTAATTATTTATTTGCATTTTTTATAGTTATTAGGTTCGGTGACCACGTATGGGTTTAACCTAAATATATACTACCCTTTTTAAGAAACACAAAATAAATAAACTATTTTGAGTAACTATATTTTTTTAGATGAAGACTGAAAAGAAAACTTACTTTAAACTTCTTTTAGTTAAAATTACTTTTTAACTACAATAATTAAATGTTTAGCGGGAGAAATGAATACATAGAAGCAGTCCATGATTTATCAATGTTTACAATACAACGTGCACATAGTCCCCTAATGCATATTGACTGGATATATTGGTTGTCACGGGAAGGACGAAAATGTAAAAAGGCGCTGGACATCGTGCATAGACAATCCGAAAAGGTAGGATATTAAGCCTAATGGGGAATAGACTAGTATAGAGCAAGATAGGATACTCGTCATGTGTATCCGCGTGAGTGGGATAACGCAATGGACGTAAACACAAGAACAATCGTCAGATTATCTTACGCCCACCGTCGGGTTACCGCAGCTATTGCAATGTATTCTGTATGATTGAGGCATCCATATTCGTATAAACCATTAATCCACAAGCCCCAGTCATTTTAAGAGTTTCTGTAAACACCGATCGTTGGATTTACTACTTTTCTTAAAACTTAAAATGTTTTTGATAATATATTTAAATAGGATGGATAGGATATATTTATGTTTATCCCCGCGCGAATGGAAAAACCAAGGGGGTTAACACACGGGCAATCGTCAGATCACCTCGCGCCCACCGTCGGGTTAACGGAGCTATTGCAGTGTGTTGTATATGATAGTATGGGTTCAGGCAATTTCCGTAAAGTGCCTAGCCCAAGGACTAGCTAGTGACCATTTTCGCACCTGCAACCTTTCGATTGAAAGGCGACACACTTAACCGCCAGACTAACCGGCCGGACAAATATACACATATACCGATAGGTGATTTCTGAAAGAAAAAAAGTGTTGTTAATGAATACTGGAGAAAGTGATAGAAGACGAAATAAACGCAAACATCTCGACTTTCTTGACATTCTACTGCAGACCACGGTATTTTCCGCATATTATAGAGACTCTCTCCCGAATTCTAAACCCCTGGTGACAAATATTACAGTAACTGATTTCCAGACTTTGATTGTACATAATTATTTTTAATAATACACTGTAAATGTAATTGTACCATTAGCGCTTTATCATATAATATTTATTTCGGTTACACACATATTATTTAAGGTAGGTGCATTTTTACATCGACTAAAATAAGCAGATAATTACAGGATGAAGATGGCATGGGGCTAAGCGACAAGGAAATTCAAGAGGAAGTTGACACATTCCTATTCGAAGGACACGATACAACTGCTAGTGGTAAGTAAAGTGTTTATGACACACAACTTGAAAAGTTTCACATGCGCAAAATTCAATTGTATTATGTATTATACGTTATTATACTACAGGAATTGCATGGGCACTTTATAACCTCGCTTCGAATGAGAATTGTCAAGATAAATGCCGTGAAGAACTGCGTAGAGTAGTTGGGGAAAAAGAAAATATTGATTGGTTTGTAGCTATATCGATTTTCATTGAATGCTGTGTGCAGATTGAAATACATATCAACCGATTATGTCACGTAGAAACGTATTTTAAATACTTAAATCAGATAAAAGTTCCCAACAGACAAAGTTAAATTTTCGGCTGAGTAATTGAAAAGGTAAATAACGTATAATGCTTCTTCTATTACATGGATTGTACATAAATAACCAAATGCGATTAAGGTAAAAAATACCATCATATATACTATATAAAAATGATTAACACTTAGGGACGATTTGAGCAAGCTGCCCTATCTTACAATGTGCATCAAGGAAAGCTTACGTTTGTATCCACCTGTCCCGTTCATCGGACGTGAGCTAAAAGAACCGCTTCAGTTTCAAAGTGATTTCAATAAGACGAAGCAGACAACAATTGAAGCAAAATCCCAAGTTGCTCTTCATATTTTCTCACTGCACAGAAAACGTTCATGTCTGGGAATCCCCCAATGTGAGATATAAGTATTTTAAGTTTTAAAATATATAATAGATGCCGGTGGTAGTATATCAAACCACGATCAGGGTGAATTTTTTTCAGGAATACAACCCTGAGAGATTTAATCCAGAAAACATCAAGGGGAGATCTCCACATGCTTATCTTCCATTTTCCGCGGGTCCAAGGTGAATTACTTAGATATTAAAAAAACATATTCTGCGGGTATTACCAAATTATATTGAAGATATTTATTTAACTGAAACGGGTGTTTCAACTCATATTTATGATTTTTCGTTTTAAACTTGTGAGATTAAGCTGTGCTATATTTACTTTACGTTTTACTTACTTTTTATCACATCCACGTCAATAAAAATAATCGTGTTCAGTCTACCGTTCAACACTAATTTTATGTTGGTTTATTTTTTCAATCAGAAACTGCATTGGTCAGAACTTTGCGTTGAATGAACTGAAGATTTCGATCGGACAAACGATCCGCAGATTCAAGTTATACACGGATGAAACGACTCCAAAGCCGATTATCAAACCAGCCCTTGTGCTGCGACCAACAAATGGCATCCATATTAAATTTCAAACCGTCTAAATACTTTAACTTTAATGTTATGCATCTTTTATACACCAAATTAATCTTGTGTTAACTCGCTGCAACTTATTCTTATTATCGAGGTTAATTTAAACTGGGTAAACTGCGAAAAGATTAATTTTAACAAATATATTTTACAGTAGATTAGCAAGGTAATTACAAGTTGATAATACCGTTATGGGGAATATTTTACTTATTACACCACAAATTAGTGTTTTAATTCGGACCCCACCCTCTTAACCACATTTATTTGACAAACTTATCAATTTAAGTAATTTTTTATGCATAGTAATTTTGAATGGCTTTCATGTGGTCCACATATTCTTATCAATAAATTCAGTAGAATTTTGTCTTTTTTATCGAGTTATTTTGTTTAGATTTAGATGTAATTAAGCGTAAGTGCACTTTGAAACATATCTAAGTAAAAACATTTGATCTGTATATTATCTGAAACCGAGATATAGCCTACTTGAGAAATAGAGTTATTAATTTTATTTTATTTTAGATGCTGCAAGTAAAGATTTGGCGTCAGTTTTTTGGCCTAATGGATAGCGCAACCAGTTTATAAACCGATTTCTACTTAAAATGATCTTGGGAAGTTCAATGTGCATTTAAAAAATTAACCTGGTAATAAATAGTTTTTGGGTTACAAAAAATAAGATAGCCGGTCGACTGGACGACAAGCTACTATGAATTATGTCTACACACATTGCCTGCTTACTGCTTAAACTACATACTTGACATTTACTTAACACAATTAACAATTGGAATATATAAGTATATTTATGGAGATAGTATAATAAATGAAAACTCCCGACACGAGTACAAATATACGAGAAAACGTTTGCGCACAGCACTTGGAATGTACCAAAAGGAAATGGTTATGTTAAAGTATACAATGGATATTATAAAGATAAAAAGGCACAAATATAAATAACGCTGGCAAAAAAATGTGCGTAGATATCTAACTGGTTTATTTTTCTTTGAACACGCCGCTCAATTTTAACATTTTAAAAGGTTTTAATACTATTAAATTTCGCATTTGCTCTCCTTAAATATCACCTAATTCTGCTAATGTGTTCTCCAACTCAGATTTTGCCTTTTCGGCAATTTCTTCAGCTTTTTCAAGATCATCTGTTAAAACAAAAAGTAAACATTGCCGGTTAGAAATTGCGAAGTAAGGAATTTGCAGCAGCGATTAATATCATAACATAGACATCTTCGTTAAGCTTAAAATGAAACTTTTTTGAGATAAATTGATCATTTTTGCGAAGGGCGTTGAGTATTTCTGTGTAATTTAACATATCACCTAATTTTAATATATCACCTAACCTTCTAATTGACTGACGACGTTCTTAAGTGTACACAGTTCATGCTCGGCAGCATCTCTTCCTTTTTCAGCCTGATAGAAAATATAAAATAATTTACTATTGTTTGTTAAGCTTAATTGATAAAGATTATCGTTTCTTATCTAATAAAGAAACAAGAATATTTATTAATGTATGCTGTCGGTGTTATTCTTCATGAACCCGAATGTGGAAGGAACATACGCGAGCTGGGCGGTATCGACATATATAATACCACTGCAATAATTACTATATCCCGACGGTTTGCGAAAAGCAATCTGAAGATCGCATGTGTGATAACGCCCTCTAACGTATTCGTGAGGTATTTTTTAGTTTATTTATTGTTTCTTCATACACGGTAACAATACACTCAATTATTATTATGATAGAGGAAAGAGTAATTCTGACGTTGTCCATAACACACCCGCGTTTTTCCATTCACGGGTACAAATCATAAATATGCTATTCTGTCAGACCACGCTTATGCTACACACAATACTTAGATTTGCAACGAACTAGCCCGCAACGCTATGGAATGATCTAAAGGTGACGAAGATAGTCTGTAACACAGCAGTCCTACCCCAAAGATATACTGCCGGTCAGCATAGACTACCATAGTATTTCAATCGAAGACTTACATATAATGAAATAGGAATTTACACTGTGCTTAATATATTACCTCACGAAATTTTAATTCATTTTCTCGTGCAAGATTTTCCAAAGTTTCATTTTCGTTTGTAATAAGATTAAGTCGTCTCTCAGATTGCATTAAAGTCTGTTCTAACTCCGCATATTTTTCGTCTTGATTTCTGAGTTTTTTCTCTAATTCGTCAATTCTGATTTCTTTTTCTTCGTTGTCCGTGCGCAGAGCAGCTACCTTTTTTTTAATTTGCTCCATTTGGCTACTTAATAGAGTAAGCGTAACTTAAACTTAAAGCCAATCAGGTATTAAATATTTTATGAATTATAAATTCGGAACACAGAAGAAAAAAGATGAAACAATATTTCTGTTGCAACGGAATTATTAATACGGGTACGGATGATAAGTTAAGAGTTTTGTATTATTGTACGATGGGGTATCATTTTGATTTCATGTATGATAATAAAAATAAATATTACCGGACACTAATTTTCCAGATATCCAGAGTGATCACTAGTGTGTCAAGTGATCTGCACATGATTTGTGAAATGTACCTACCAATCACTAGGTATAATGACGTTTCGCTATTAACGCTCGAGGCCTTTTTTATTTATTTCAGTTAAGTACAATACTGAATCATCAAGCTATTCAAACTTGATCGCTTTCTTTGCTAAAATCTCACCATTTTTCTACGGAAACGCCCGAATTTTTCAGGTCGGTAATACCTGCACTCATTTTTTAAATACTCATAAATGCGACTAGTTAAGCCAAACAAAGCGACAACGGACTGAAAATGAGCACGGAAGTGATACATAATATCTAAATAGCGTTTCTGTATCACATGAGGAAATGGTCGTCATGCCCACACTACCGCATACCTATAGATTTGCGTCACGTAAAACCAGGTAGACCAAAACATTGTTGATGGAGTTTGGCTTACACATAACAGCGCCGAACAACAACCCACATTAGTTTTAAAAAGCTTGTTATTATTTATGCTTGCCCATCTTAAAATCCCTTTACTTTAATCGTGACTTGGTATTTACATACATTCCTCAAATAGTATGACTACAATCTCACTGAAAATAGTGATTACGCAGAATACCGAGGCGGTTAAATATTCCAAAATGTAAACTGCCTTAATAATTGACTTAACGTACACAATTATAAGCTGTATACGAATCTAACCCGGCCGGTACAGCGTCTATTCTGTTAATCATCAATTGGCCACACCTGATACTGCTATTGAACCGTGAAGTCCTTTTTGTGAATACTGCGTTTCGTTCTTTGTGCGCCATATATGGCCTAGCTCTATTTGACTAGAACTATGACGTAATTTTACCACTTGTATCGTAGTGGCGCCCGAATTCTTTAAGACCTATTAAAAGTGCTTAAATGTTTCAATAGCGCAATATAAAAGGGAACAAGAATTTCATTGGTGTTTGGCGATGATGTAACGACGTTAAAGTTTAGCTTTAAACATCACAATATTCGTATTAAAACAACATGCAACTTTCTATTGACAATTGGATATCAGTTATGAAACGATTTGATTGGCCTTGTGTTGTTGACATCACGTTAAACTCAATTCAAAGTCGCATTTGTATCCATATACGATAGCGTCGCACCACTGCACACTTGACATGCTCATAATGAGCGATTACTCAGGTCTACCACCATAATGATTCTTCATGTTGTTAGTCACAACATCTTTACTAACCTATTTTTTCATGGTTCTACATAAACTGCCTTTTCTATTCAAACTGTTATGCGTATGATGCTGTTCAAGGCGCACTTCCTTCACGACTGCACCATAAAATCTTCAGTGTTAATCGTTTATGGTTAGTCGGCACGTAAAAGCAATTGTCTCGCTTGCTATTATTCTGACCTAATTCATGCTGCGTGCTCAAATAGTTCGTGAATAGTGTTATTGGCCCGATAAACCAACTAAGTCCAAAAAATTCGAAATTATTAGACACTTCACAAACAATTACTTACTTGTGACTTATTTCATTCACTCACACCACAGGATTCCAGACATAAAAGTAAAAATTCAATTCTTGGAAAAAAACCTTTGTGTCGAGATTGACAGAGAGGACGACACAGGATAAAAACAGGTATGCACCTAATTCTTACCACGCTAATAGATTTGTAGTATGTGGGAAAATAACCGGAGTACTTACTTCCATAAATTTATTCATTTGGAATAAATACGATATATTATGAACGTCTTGATAATAGGAATATATAAATTAAATCGAATTAGATCAAGTGGTTTTGACCAAAGAGGTGATGGGTGGACGAATGACATCGCATGCATATTATGAAGAAAATTATCAACACCTCGTATGTGTGTGCAAGTGCTACGGTAGGGAGTTTGCATAATTTATATCATTTTAAAATCATTAAAATATTGTTTGGTATAGTTAGGACGGTTTTGTGAGATCTAACAACAGATTCTGCAGAAGACAGCACGCCCGTTGATAGGCTGCACTGGACGGTAGTTGTCCACCAATGGCCTGTGTGGTTCACTTCCCTCTTTGGTGGAATGGAGACTTCTGAATTGATTAATCTGAGGATGGTGCAGTGATATTACATACTTTGGCTAATCTAAATATAGTTCTGTAAGGTTTACTTAGGATACTAAGTATACATGCGTATATTGTTTGGTTTCTGCAATAAGAAACTAATGGAACAATCAAACTTGTCAATCAGGTCCAATTATAGAATATATTTTTGTCAAATCCGTGTAAATCTAACTAAAAACTACTTTGTTTAAAGCTTAAAACTGATTGCACAAACCCTTCTTCCAAACTTGGTCAACAAAATTATTAGTGCCGATCCGGCTATTTTCTACTTTTAAAATTTAACGGCTTTCCACCACCCCCTTGCCAACCAAAATTAGGTTTATTAGATTTGAGCTCATCTGGCTCTTGAAGTGAAAACTCCCAAAAGTGTTATCCTAATTAAAACACCTTAAAAATTCGGCAAACAAAATTGGGACAGAAAACCCAGAAATATATTTTTTTTATTTTTGGGCCTCTGTTATTAGTTTACAAGTTTACCCAAAGTTTTTTTTTAAAAAGCTTTAAAAAATAATTGTTCTTTCTAGTGTATAGACATTAGTAATCAAAATTGGCAAAGACATTGGCCAAAATTGGGCTATTTTAAGAGATTAAATTTGTTTGGAATTTCCCTCTGGCTATACATAACTAAATTAGTTTAAATGCAAATGATCACATCCAGATAATGTATGCCAAGATGTATAAAATTTTAAACCCTTTTATATCTGACTAACAAAACAACCCTGTCAAGCATATGCTGAAAAAATAAAAAAGACAAATGTATAACAGACCCGTTATTAGCGATCAGTATAATGTACAAGTAATCTCTAAACTGATTGTTCCAGGATACAAGCACGGACAGATGGATCATATAACCCACCCCGGGTTTGCATCCAATTTCCACTTAAAAACAAAACAAACTGAATGTTACAAGTTACTACAGTGGTTTTGTGTTGGGAACCTGGGGAATTCCATGAGGTGATCTCCCTATGTGGCTGTGTTCATTGGCAACAAATTAGATAGCATTCTGCTTTCTGTTTTCAAGCCCGTGCTATAAAGTGCTTAAAAAGTAAATTTAGAAAAAAATGGCACAAAAACAAAATTAGGAAGAGGACTCACAGGCCCCAATCATAAAAATTTATTAATCTGTATCCAGTTATGGAAAGACACTTAAACCACCAATAAAAAGCAAACTATAATACTGGTTAACTATCCTGACCTGATGTTCCGACATTGTGATTGGTTCATGGAAGTTGATCCACTGCACACATTCGCTGAGTGGAGGGGTGGTTAGGGAGCCACCATAACATGCATAACTTCCAATTTCTGTGTATGTGAAATAAAAATTGCTTCCAAATATGTCAGTATAAATGGGCAATCCTTAGATTACCACGTACCACAGTAGGGCTGCATCAACTTTGTTTTTTAAACTTTTAAGATCATTTTAAATTAAAACGTTGCATTCAAGATTACAAACTAAATATAAAATGGCGTATTTACAATTGTAAATAAGCCAACGTTAGTATGAAGTTCTGTCAATGATCTGATGAATAAAAAATTGTTTACTTTTAATTATTTTTTAGAAAAGTACAATGCAATGATGGTTCTAGGAATAAAATATCTCACCATTTGGAAGTAGCAACTCTGGATGAATATCTCCCATCACTTCTGCCTCAGTGTGCTGTCAATACAATGAGTTTGATATTTACCAGGATAACGTCACGACTCAAAAACTATACATACCCCATCCTGAATGTTTTGCAGGTTTTCCACTATAGCGTCAAAAGCCTCGTTTTTAGTGTCAGTGATCTGGGGAATGTCATTATTACTTATCGTATATACGGAGTGTTTTGGAAATGCTACTACACTATTTAATCTGCACTAAATTAATGACCCACACACTTATTCCTACAGCAACATGTTTATAACATCACTGTTGAATTATATCAAGTTTTATCACTATTTCGTTGTACTACAGGTCATTTACAGTCATATAAGGGCCAAGAGCTACGCACCTCAACAAAGGCACCAAGCACAGCCATTCCATCAGGATGTTGCAAAGCTTCACTGGCACTCGCATACTTCGTATTCTGATGAACCAAATGCGCCTGTTGTATGGTAAAAATGTTTAGCAACACAATGCAACCTATTCTTTGAAAGATAATGTATCAAATGTGTGATGTTGTAAGAATAAATCATTTCTGCGGTAATCTGACATCACCTCAGCACTATACGGTCTTCCGTTGATAGTATGTTCAGAACCACGACAGTCAACAGCTCCCCAGTGGAAATGAAACTGCACGAGGTTGTATGTTCCTTCCAGTGGGCCACCCTTGATGTCTGTAAAGAAAAATCTCGATTTGTTTAACTTTTAATTACTACAGCAATATTTTACAGC
>CH002858.1:341771-399643 GCA_000149265.1 Ciona savignyi
ATAACAAGTTATTTAATATTATGCATCTTCAGTACCTTCAAGTAGTTATCAAACAGGATCCACAAAAGGTTATTTGGCAGTTATTAAGCATTGTATATTAGGAGATAAATTAAAGTCACAGATTACCTTAAAATTATGCTAATGTCAACAGACTTAGCCAAGTGTGGCACTGGCGAAACTTGCCATCCTCATTTTTCTTTCAAGCCCTCAATTTTTTTTTTTTTTATATTTTATATTATATCACATTCTCGTTTGTTCGGTGTTAAATATTTGCATTTTTTGAACTAATCCAAATTCCATGGCATTAAAGTTGGGAACCACTGGTCTAGATTTATTAACTATCCTTTGCTTTGAATATATAATAGGTCAAAAGGTATTAAACACAAACCCACGATTTCAATGTATTAACAAAATGCACAAAAGTGATGGAACAAAAGTCAAAGTGAACTTTCAATTCGGGCAACAACTTTCTTGTATTCGCTGAGGCAATTTTCAAATTCACGCTGCAATATGAGCAATCTTTCTTCTTTTGGGGGAGAGAGAGAGGCTGGTAGAAAATGACTCTTCTTTCTGAGAGCTTCATTCTGTATCATCAAAAATAAATTAAATGGCCTTGGCTGGTTGGTATCACAACACTAGTGGATGGGCAAATTGACATTGACATTCATAATTATCTCCAAGAGTGGTTGGAGGAACATATTGTTGTTAGTGTGGATTAAGTTAGTTTGCTCTTCCCTCCAGACGACATGCAAGGAGTTAAGCAACACTGATATTGCTACTCTTAAAAGGCTTATTTATAAAATGCTACTCGTATTGCTTTTAACCTTCATTGGCTCATTGAGTCTTGCTTTCACAGCAAGCCGATACTTGGTGAAAGCTGCATCATCACTTTCGGGAGTTTCACGGAGTCTTAATATTTCATAGACTCTTCTTGCTTGACGCTGTTAAATGATTGTATTTTTTTAAATTTACAAAAAACTTAAATAAAAACATCATTTGTGATATACTTCTATAAAAGTTTTTTACCCGGTTAATTTTATATTTTTCTCGTGCAACCTTTCTCATCTCTGAAGAAAACGCTTGGTCAAGTTTAGAAGATTGAAACTCTGGCAGTTTCAGGCAATTTGTAGCATCAATGTAATCGCGGACACGTTGGAAATTTTCAGAAGGATCTTCAGCTAAAAAAAGTGGCAAGTAATCAGAAGAAAGAAGTGTATTAATAGAAAAAATTACAATTTTCTTGAAATATAAAATAATAAGGTTCAAACAAACCTGTAATGTCTGACACATCATTTCTTGATACATATTGCTGATAGATGGCAATAATTAGCTCAGTACAATGTCCTTGTCTTTGGTATGGTGGCAAAACCAATACTTGACTGTATCACAAATGTTAAATTATAGATAATAATAATGGAAACCTTAAATATGGATTAATTTATTTTTAATGACCCATTATTTTACATTTTTTGCTGTAACTTTTACAAACTACTCACAAATATTATAAAAGTGAAGTTTAATGTCACCTGATTCTTGGTCTTATTTTATCAGGATAGGCATAGAATCTGTAGCATGTTGAATACCCAACAAATGAATAAGTTGTCCCACAGCTGTCTGCATTTTTCTCATACCTGATAAAAATTGTTTTTAATGCAGATTTTAGTAAATCCCTAAATACTCTATTAAAAATATGTTGTTTTAAAAACCTTACATAAGTACCGTACAATTATATTTTATTTGTTCATATTTGTTTAATGGTACCGGTAACATGAAAGCCACATGGAAAACACATACGTGATATAGAAATCCCATTTATCATCATCAGAATCAATGAAGCAAGCTGCATCAATGAACCAAAGAATAAAACTTTCAATTCGTTCATGATATTCCCGAAAACCCGGATTTTTCATGCTCGCCTGCAGATTTGCATTTGAGAGATTAATTGCATGGCATTATTATTAATGTAGAAATTTACTTCGCCAAAGATGGGGTAATAGCCTTTAGGAAAATAAAAACTGCTTTAAAAATTAATAGCAAACAAACGCTTGTTCATAAACAGGATGGTTACAATTTTACAATAAAATAGACATAATTCTGCAAATAACAAACTTTATATATTTCAAATGTCCGGGTAGAGGATTTTTCTTTTTCTTGCCGAGAGTATTTATGAATCATTTCTCCGAATGGTTTAAATTCAGATTCCTTTTCCAATTGCATTGAAAAGTCGTCAACATTTGTTAAAATCTGTCTTGGCAGAACCTCCCCAATGCTTTTCATCACATCATCTGCCTGGTATGCATATTGTTGTACATGATTGCGTTTCAACTTTTTTAATGGTATAATAATTAAATGTATGTAGTATGTACAGGTATTATGTGTATGGATTTATTTGCAATGCTGTTTATTCAATAAGTTTAAATAAGCAGTGTTGCTGCTGACTGGTCTAGATGTTTGTGCAGGTGGTTTAAGGTTGTCAAATGAAAATTGGATCAAAACTTGGCAGACGCTACTCGGATGATTTTATGGGATGTTGCCCGAATCTACTTATTTTATATGCTAAACAGAAATGGTACAACTTTAATATTTTGAACCATGTGATTTTCTTCTTGGGATAGTTCGCAGCAAACCGTATGAGCTCAAGTGCCAAACAATCAAAATCACTTACCTTTACACCATCAAAATGTGCTGGATCAATTTTTTTCCCATACAAAAGTTGTGTGTATATGTGTAATGTACTAGCAGTGAAGTGGATACGTAGTTTTAAATCTTTGTAGCCGAAGATTTGTTCCCTGTAGATTTTTGGTAAAATTTATTTCTAATTCTTAGGTTTTACATATATTATTGGCTTACTTTTCACCAAATATTTGATGTGACATATCTGGGTTGAAAAAGTTGTCTTCATTTTCCAAATCATCCCGACTTTTAACTGAAAGTTAAGTTATGGTAATTCAATTATAGATTTTTTAAAAATAGCTTGTGTCCAATTTTGTTAAAGCAACTATGATGACAAATAATGTTTTCTGTAGTTATTAATATATGGTAGACATGCTTAGGTTGGTATTTTTTAGAAAATTTTTTGTTTACATGTCATACCCATTTTGATACTTGCATGGGCAGTTTGCCTCGGCAATTTGATAAAAGTTTTGATTATTTGTTTCTTTTTAGTTGGTAAACAAAAACAATTACTATAAACATTAATAATAAAAATAGCAGAAAAGGAAAAAACAAAAAGAATGACACATTTTTATTTTGAAAAATATATTAGTGGTGTTGTGTTGCTTTATCTGTTTAAATTTCGTGTTGAAATCGGGCATAGTTCTCAACTTCTTATACCAGTATTGTTGCAGCCTGTTAAATACTTAAATAAATCTAGTACAATATGTATGTGCTTTGCCCAGGAACAATTACGGTACAGAATGTGGTCAGGATAAAGATATAACCACCAAGATCTCCAGACAACTTAATCGTTGGAATACACTGACACAAGGCGGAGGAAAACGGGAAAAAGGGTAACTACACACTAAAATAAAAATTAGCGCATTAGAATAAGTTTTAAACACGATATTGGAGGTATGGTTAGTTCTTGGGTTGAGATTAGGGTTTAGGTCAGGGTTTAAATTAGTTTCCAATATTTTATTGTGCAGTTTCCCTCCTTCCCACTTTTCCCGATAACTGTTGCCTAAGGAGGCTCGTATGGAAAGTTAAACACTTTTCGTCAAAATTTCAATGGTGCACGCACCAAATATTTAAGTGTGCAGTGTGCAAACATCCAAGAGCACACTTCAAGTGTGCACACAATCTCCTTTTTATTACTGTTTGACCAAAATCTTAAACAAACATATTATTCTATCCTATCGTGTCCGTCAGATAACATATCTATCTACATAACATATGGTCAGCTACATAACAAAAATATACTGACAGTAAGTTACCCGAGGTCCAGAGGTAGATTTACAGGTTTGTTGGAAATTATATGATATTGATGATTAAAACGTTAGGCCGGGTCAACACACACGCTCACAAGCTGGCGCATTGTTGGTTTGTTTCTCATTTAAGCTGGCTCCCGAGTGTCAGTATAAAGAAACAATGACCTGTCCGCCAGCTCGTGTGATATTACCCAAGTGTGCAAAGACGCAGAGAAGTAAAACTCGAGTGTGCAGCTGCCGTACTCTCCATACTGGCCGGAGGCGCCTTGGCAGCTCTTAACCCTTGGATTTTTATATGCGGCTCTTTGATAGATTTAAATCACCATATTACAATAAATAAAGAAAAACACAGTGTCACAATAATATAATGTGCGGCTCATTGATAGTATTGTATTTTGTGTTAATAATAACTTTTTGTTAATGTGCTTATTAAATTTTTTTATCAATATCTAAATCGTCTACTATAATGGCAAAGTAATGAAGAAAACCTGACAATTTATTAGACTTACCGAGTTTAAATTGAACGGCTTTATTAGCATCGCAAATATAAGGGATAAGTTTGTTGTGTAAATCCTCCATATTTTAGGAATAGCTTGATGGCAATGAAGTTACAAAAGACTAAACGGCCATCACTTCACTTTTTACAAATTTGTTCCTGATCCCGCCAAAAATATGACGTCAGTGAACAATGTTTCCAGTTTTGTTTCGAGTTTAAAGTTGTGATGTAAAGTTTTTCGGGTAGATTAACCTTTTTAATTAATTTCACATTAGAATTTTCAGGCAAGTAGTAATATGTTAATGTAGACAATATTTTTAATTGTGTAGACTTATTATAATATAATGATAATTTGAAAAGGTATAAATGCGTTATTTGCATTTCTCCAAATTCATAGCATTGGTATTAAAACGCAATTCAAAAAAACATATGGAAAAAGATGTCGGAATAAAACTATAAATGTTAGCTAACATTAACAAAATATTGCGAATGTTTTTGCACACCATTTGGGACCAAGCCCTTGTACACTGTGAGATTCGTCATAGACTATGCCAGCTCATCAGATAGCACATTGACGTTATAGGCTAACTTGGAAGTCGTTGAACCCAGAAAAGTTCCACAACAACACCAAGCTGTGTCAGATCGTGCAGAAGGAACCATGTCTCTAGAAACAGAGAGCTGTATAACTTCAACCCGGTAAATCCTTCAAGCAGCCTGGCTATCACTGTGAATGAGGATGGACATGTTCGGTTCCAGACAAGGAAAATCTTGGGATCATAGTTTATAGCCGTGATCTTCATCTGAAAATGACCCGAGAGCATATGGTTTATGAAGATGGACTTTCTAATTTTCTAAAGTTTATGAAGATGGACTTTCGCGTTATCAAGAATAATATGATATTGGAGGTCGATCGGCTTTTGCCAAAGGCTTCTCTTTTTGGGTATATATATATATATATCTTGGTAGGGGAACTATTCTCGGAGCCAAATATACTTGTGGGATAAACCCTAAGTAATGATGATTTGAACATTAGGATAGTTGGGGAACAGAGGGTGCCTAATCTCCTTAGGGGGGTATTGGATAAATTTCATCGGGTCACCGTGATTTAAATGATTTGAAGGATGTAAAAGAAGCCCATTTTAAGATGGAAGATGTTGCTGACTTCCGGTTTATAACTACCTTGCAGAGGACTATTGATCACACTATTGAGTAGTTAATAAAATTAATGTTTTTTTAAAGATGTGCGTTGAGGGGACATTTAGGGATTCAGGTGGAGTACTGGTATTTATAGTCTGATAATCATCCAGTTATTATACTATTAGCCTATACACAGTGGAAGAAGGCAAGGTAAGGTTGAGAACCTCTGATCGATTTCTGGTTGGTTTTTAGTGGTGGAAAGCAGCTGGTGGCTTGATAAATATTTCTTGTCTCTGGTTATTAACACGATTTTAGATTGTAACCGGTAATATTTTTCGGTTTCAGTATGGGGTAATAAAGATATAAATATAATATTTCTATATATTTTTTTAATTAACGGCTGTGCCGCCAAATGGCCGAAACCAAAAAAATAACGGTCAGCACCAAATGTGATAAAAGCCATCCCGTTTTACCATTCACAATTAACATAATTATCCCATCCTTTCTTTCGACAACGTCAAAGTATTACCAACCGAAGCACCATACCGAAGCACCAAAGTATTACCAACCGAAGCACCATAACTTGAGTAAATGACAATGAACTCATAGTCGTCATTGTAACATTTTTGATGAAAGATCAGTTCTAATAATGCCTTTTTTGTGACGTATAGCTTTCTACACTACAATCTGGGTTTCGTTAACTGAATTTGAAAAAATCATTTAAACTGCACCAAATAAGAAAATTTCTTTAACCCTTTTTTCTTAATAGTTAAGATATGGCTTCTTTTAACATTTCATATTTATTTTGATTTTCCTGGTATAACTCTCCTATATGGCCCAACTTATCCTTTCTAATTTTAAAGAAATACAAATATACAGGATTTGAACATATTAGAAAAACAGTAATACATACACTACTTTCACAATATATATCTAATATACTCTGTCTTTTTAAACGCATGAAAGTTTTTTTTCATTAATTTCGAAATTATCAATAGCACCAATAAATCAACAAACTTTATTCTGTTCAAAACACGGACATTTCAATCTGTTGTTCCACCAATCGAACACAATATGACCGATATGCAGTAAACCGGCCAATGCTGCCAGCACAAGCAAAACTAAATTCAAACCGTTATGTTTTAACACCCATACATTACACGGAAGTAAATCCGACTCTTCCGATTTACACTTCCATAAAAAGTCATAGCACGCAGAAGCTGCAAGCGTTGTCGTTGTAATGGATATTCCGAACAGAGCATTCAGAATTATATCAAGTCTGTAAGGGACGGATTTTCGAGGAAGAATTGAATAAACAAACATTGTTAGAAGCAATGCAACGAAGTCCAGTGACATGATCATGTAAAGTGTCATGGAGTATATCTTCTGTCTTCCTCCGTATACTGTGACATAAAAATAATTGATTTATATTAGCGCGTCTGATATATTTCATAACAGCAGTTGTTAATTGTTCTCTCTAGTGATACTGTGCTATTTAAATGCATCTTGGTTGTCAATCGTTTTCTCGATAGCGCTTTAGTACTTGAGGATTGCATGATTAAAACACAAAATTATAATACTGTATTCCTAATCTTTCGCGGCGTCCTCAGAAATGCCACGTGCAAGAAATTTGCTGCGACCGAGAGGAGACTTGGTGGGAAAACACACAGGAAAGAACTAAAACTTTGTAATAACGTTGAATAGGTAACAGTATAAACCATGCGGAATTTCGACCAAATTCACAACGAAATTACTGTATACACAATATAAGGTCTGATCTTTATACCAAAAAAAGCTAAACATTTCATACTATAGTTGTATAGTAGAAGACCATGAAATCCTTGAGGATTATACAATCTTCATATTTCTTGAAATTTCGTCCTTATAATTTATATAACCTTTAAAATTAATTAGAGATATTATCGTGCGCAATTTAATTAGTAAAGGTTTAAAGGAAAACCGTCTATATGCCAATTTGTTACTACGGTTGGTTTATATTAAGTATACACATGACCAAAGAAATTAAACTTACGTTCTCCAAACTTGACTATGCACAAACATGCTAGTCCGCATACCATTTCGCAAAGCTTTAGCACGGCAGATGGCGAAAACATGTAACCCGGCTGAAAACTTGTATCTCTGGGGTTTCTACTTCGAAGAACAAATTTTAGTTTCGTCTTCTTAACCTCGCCAACTTCTTCAAGGTACTGGTTGTACATGATTGGTCTCGGTTGGTAAGAATAAGCTTTGGCGTAATTAACTTGCATATTCATGTTGTCCACCCTTATGATCTTGCACCTTAATGTACGGTATAAACTGTATACACAGTCGAATTTGAAATGTAGTTAAGTCCCTCAAACAAACACTTCTGGACACCTAAACTAAGTGCAGTTCCTTGTTTTATATCAGCAAATTTTAAACAACAACCATCCGTACTTCCGTTGTTATTCTAGGCGAAATAATTTTCGATAATGAAATATACTCAGTAATTTTACCTAACATATAATATATATAAAGTTTAAAGTATAAAAAAATAATACCATCCGATATTCACAGCTTGTCCGTGGCCCATGACACTCAATTTGCAATAAAATTAATGAATAATTACGCTCTGTTTTGCCAAAACTGCATTCCTTAACATATTAGCATCATCAATGTAAATACCTCCCGATTAGTAATAGCTTTGGGTGCTTGCACGTCAAAGAATCGCTATCACGAACCCCCCGCGGCTAAGATCAGCGTAATGAGGTCATTACAGCCAAGACAGGCGCTTAAACTGAGGCATGTCAGGCTAAACAATCAACAGATACCGAGACGTCGATTGTGGTTTAATGGGTCGCTGAAATCTTTTCGTGCATCGGGATTTTAAAAGCAAGTTCATTTCTGGGGTTCAACGAGATATTTTCTATTTCGCCATTTTTAATGTCAAAGCAACCACTCTTTTCATACATGACTTTCAGATCACCTTTCCTTTAATTTTATGCATCTTGTTTATGTATTTATTACAATCCCATTACCTGGATACCATGAATGGGTCACGACAATTATGTGTGACTTTTAATATGGTTATAATTTATGGTTATTTTTCCGTAAACGACTACAATATACACCAAACAACATAATTAAAAAAACTCTAAACATTTCCCCTCGTTTATGAGCTAAACCTTTCATGCGATTTTCTGCGGCAACTATTCGAAGCACGTTACGCAGCCTTTATGTTTCAAAACAAATCACTTCTTCCGATCGAAAGTTGTACTTCACAACAGACTACAAATATATATCACCACCATCGTTTCTAAGCAAAACTTGATGTTAAACGAAATGCTGTCCTAATTTTGTACAGGCTCTTAATGTCATAGCAATATAGGCTATGTGCGTCTATGCACGTCTATGCTTGAGTGCCCCTCTTTTAAGTGAACCCAGACCTATCCTATTTCACGTGTCCATAACAAACAAGTAGACAGCGTTTACCTTTTCGCCCCATAATTCTCGTCAATTTAATTAAGACTATAGATTTCCATCACCCCTTTCGTACTTTCACAGCTTCTTTAGGTTTATTAATTTTTAGTTTATATCAGGCTTCACCTACTTAAAATAAGCGCGAATTCTGATCAATTCATTAATCTGTTTGTATCCGTCTTATGGAATATAGAGGTAAAGATGACGCCTGCCTTGTATATCTGATCCCCTCAAACTGTTATATCTCTGATACACACCGAATTTAAGTTTACCAACTTGACGTATTTGGAATTTGGGGAATAATATTTACTTTGTATTGCCCGGAGGTACAGGATATGATAAGTTAAAGTGACTTTAAGCAGGCGTATTTGCGTAATTTGATACTCCATCAATCTATCAAGATTTATCTGTTGAAATGATGTCTTAACAGCGATGTGCTTTTTGTGTAGCTCAAGATTATGACGGATTGCGCTGGTATTGTACACTGTTGGACTAAGTTCACTGGTAAGATATATTATGCAGATAGCATGTTTTAACATATTGCCTATACGTGAGCACTTGATTTGTTGTATTGCAAAACAAATTAACATTGCAACGTACTCCTTGCAAATGCTAAAAGTATATATATTGGTGTTTTTGCCGAGACCATCAGTATGCATTCTCGCGATAAACCGACTCAAAACAACTTTACTCAATTACAGTGGTAATATCCTTTGCGGCAAAGAAGGATGACGTCTGCATTCACCTGTTCTACGACATTTTGTCAACCAGCCATTAAACAGCAATGCATTGTTACCAATAAAGAGAGCGTAGGTTAAGTTTTGTCGTAGATCACACACGAAAACCACATTTTAATGAATCGTACCTAATTTATTTTTTTTAATCCCAAAGTTGAAAATGCTTCTCATAAAGAAGTTTCTCTATAAAGAAGTTGTTAAAAATAAATTCATACTTTTTATAAGTGGTATTTTTACCTTGTTTTTTTTAACGCCAAGGTGCCTTTTTTCAGTGTTGCGTACAACATGTTATAAACATTACAATGGGTATGCTCGGTTGCCGCCATCTTAAAAAGCTGGTAACCACTTTAAGGTGAAAGTTTCGTGTCCGACCAGTTAGCCCTTTTTTGTGACACATCGGAATTTCGGTCGATATGTGGTGAATAGAAACCGACTGCGGTAGTGTGGCCCAATAGTTAATAAACTAGTGGCGAGCACATCATAGGTTCGAAGTTAACTCGGTCAAAAAAAGAAAAGGCTTCTACCAAGTCTGTTAAACTTGGGCAGGATAAGCGTTGTTTAATTTCAGTAATTTATTGGATTAAATAAAAAGTGCCAAAATATCATTATTGTTTTATAATACAATTCAATAGCTCCAGTGAGTAATTTTACGATTTACCGTCGAATTCTTGCCACTTTCAACCGGAGAATGAACTTCCTCTTCTAAAATAAATTGGATTAATAGGAAAATATTCCATAGCCTTCACCATTCTTACACGTCACCTTGCAACAACACAACTAATATTTGATTAGCCACCAAAACAACAATAACAACAATGTGTCATTAACATGCAATGTTTAGAGTTTCGTTGCTTTTTCTTTACCTTTTTGTTATTAACGTTTATAGTAAGTGTTTTTTTTAATCACCTGGCATTTATAAAATAATAAATTATTATCATCAGCCCAAAAGTTTGTCAACATTTTTAGTAGAATACCAAATTTGCCATCACTTTATTTCATCTAAAACTATATTACATTGTAGGAAAGTGGAAGTAAGGGTTTGACAAATATATATGCTAATGTATAAAAAGCCCCTTTAACTGAAAAAAAATAGACTATAATAGTTTGGGAAGGCTGAAGAGCCGCATGGCATAGCAACTTCTTACTGTTTGTATTATTTCTGTCCCTATACGATCCCATATATATAGGCTCACACCAAAATGATTTAAACCAATGCTTCCGTTATGTGAATAAAATGGGGTATGTCCATATTTTAGGTGACAAAGTGGGTAGCGCGTTCACAAGGGCATTTGTCAAAAATAACCGTTCAAACTCGAGAGTGACAAATTGTGCAGCTGTAATAGATAAACCATTTTAAAATGGGATACTTCAGCGAGGGTATATTTGTAAAATTAAACAACATAAACAAGGTATATATATATGTATATATGAAATAAAAAAAAACTTCTTAAACTCCGAAATTGTTACACAGGACACAGATACACAAACCGTTAAAAATGGGCGGCAATCCAGCTTTTTATTGTATGTGTATATTATCGATCTTAATGCATTTCTATGCCCTACACTCCAAAGTTACCACCGACCGCAACGTTTTGACAACCGGATGTAATCATGCCCGGGATTAAATCGGTAGCGTAGCTGGCTAGTATAGTACGCCTCTATAGACTTGTCAATGATAAGAAACATACTGGTCGGCTTTTAGAGGTTGTTAGTTTATTTGTTTATGAGCTGTACAGGCTTATTGCTACTTACTCTGTTTGTAACATTTGTTTAGAGGTTGCAAAGTGTCAGTAACTAGGTTCGTTTGGAATTATAAGTCTGTGCACTTTATTCAGTTGTTTAATTACTAAATAAGTGCCGGGTTTCTTAGTGTAAGGGTTGTAAGAACGATACACGTAAACCGGATTGACGAGGATAGTTTTATAAAAATAAACATTGGTGAAAAAGAAAACGCGCATATATATACATACTTGGGACTTATTTGCGAAATTTATATATTATATCTATATCAGGATCTATAAATAGCATTATAATATAAGAGTACAGTGCTAGTTTTGTGAACACTAGAAGTTTCCTCATTCACACACAGCCAAGATAATCGTTTCCTCATACATGCTTAAAGAATAGACACAGCGAACAAAATTTGTTTGCGGGCTTGACAGTATGTGAGTGTATAACAAATGTTTTAGTTAGGGCTGTGTCTTTTCATCAGAGCATTGCGGGGTTACTTCCTTATTCTCGGTTGGTGTTTAAATTGTCTCTTTCTATATATATAGCCTTACAAAACAGTGTTGTTCATTCTTTTCCTTCGTTTAAACCAGTTGCAATATGGTGGCGTCATTTCCTTAGATACAGCATATACAAAGGAGAGTGAAGGCGGTGGGAGACTACACTGTGTGTCTGACAGGAAGTAGTGATTACATCGATTTACAGTTGCAACGTAATAATAACATTGTTTTACCCGCGTAACATAATCACTTCCATACAAATATATTTAAAAGGCCTTGTTAACCGAGGGTTTCGTTAGAAAGTTTTCTTATTTGTAGGGTAAATACACCTTACGTCACCGAAATTCGGGGTAAAAAGGGATTGATTAAAAATTATAATATGTTATGGAAACTTGTTTATTCAAAAGCAGCAGATATTGTATCAGTAATTAAGTTTTACTTTTAAAACTAGAAGTGAGATAGAAATACACTACGTTTCGAAATGCTAATATATCACGAACTATGCGTGATCTGTACCTCAGCAATTAATCAAAATTTTGATTTAATTTTAGACGCTTATATAAAGCCCAAAACAATTGCTATTTTTCTTTTATAGGTAATTTGTTTAAATAGGCTTCTCGAAACTGTAGTTGTCAGCGTTTGCACAAGAGGAATATTTTGGTGATGGGGAATGCTTGTGGAGGGCGAAAAGAAATTCGTTTAGTCTTGATCGGGTTGGATCTTGCCGGAAAAACTTCAATTTTGAACCGGTTGCGCTTCAGTGAAGCAGGTTCTACAACGCCGACGGTTGGCTTCAATTTTGAGACCATTTCGTTTAAAAACGTTGATATTAACATTTGGGATACGGGAGGTCAGGATAAAATACGGGATTTATGGAGGCACTATTACGAAGAGGTGGATGGAATTCTTTTCGTCGTTGACTCAACTGATGATGCGCGAATAGACGAAGCAAAGGATGCCCTGCATAAAGCACTCCGTGATATTAACCTGAAGGAAGCATACCTCTGCGTGCTGGCAAACAAGCGCGACTTAGCCGAGCACTGCATGCCCGTTGATGATATTCGCCACCGAATGCAGCTTGAAACGTTACCAAACACTCGACAGTGGACTCTTAAAGAAGTCAGTGCTGTGAAGGGAACTGGACTGGACGATGCTCTAGCATGGATTACACAACAACGCAAATAGTCGTGTAGATAACAACACTGTTAGAAAATGACTGACTGATTCAGTGCCAGTGGGATGGTATGTCGAGTAAAACGGGAAAGTAAGACCCACGCTACATAAAGCGAAAAACATTAATCAGCGATAACAGTATACACATTTCTTGATATTTAAGTTTCACGAAACTTAATTGTGTTGTACCGCATTTCTATAAAGCATGACCATTGACGTCATATCGTTGAGTCAGACTCAAAATGACATTTTCAATATATAATGCTTTTTTCACTTTCAAATTTTCATTATAAGATATCTGTGTGGTTTCTGCGCTATTGTCTAGTTGGCGATAATAACTTCCCGCAGTTTTCACACAAGAATCTAGATGCCACAACATAGAATATAAATTCTGCCATATTTGGTCATTGCCGTGCAATCTTAAAACACGATAAGCAATTTTGAATCACGCAAGCTGAACGTATTTAGTTCTAGCCAGCCTAGTGATCAGATGTTTGCTGTTTTCGTGACAACCAGTTCCCGTTGTGCTTCTTACTTTTTTACCACAGTGAAATGCACGTGTATCACCGACTAAATTCGACTGCATAAAAACTATTATTGTGTATATACAACAACATCGGTTTGTTCTATACTCTTTTTTATTATCGAGAAATGGTCAAAACAGCTACGAAGTTCATTTTGACAAGGAGAAAAGCAATAAACGGGTGCGACCACATTAACAGAAGGCTACGCACTCGCATCCACCAGATGTCGCGGCTTTCGCGCACTTATTTGGGTAAATCTACAGAATCGTTCACCAAAATCTAGATGCTTTATATTGCACAATTTAAGTTTTGAAAACGCGATTCTCGCGGTGGCGGCAACATATGTACAAGGTACGCACTACAGTTCATGGCACTCGCGTTAAAAAAAAGAGTTGTTCGGTAGGAGACACGAGATAAATGCGCCGTATCATACACTTTTACAGTTAGCACCATTCGCTAATTTATAAAGCGCGGGGTATACATTACGTGAAATCATTTCGCTACGAGTTAAATATATCACCGAACACCTATACAAACGTGGAATTTACAAGATGGGCTGGAATTATGCGGGTCTGTCCAAATGGGTGCCGAAAATGGGATAAATAAGATCGCGAAACTAGTCGAAACAAGCGTTTCCGGAGCTTATAGGCTACAATTGCACGCACAGATGAAAAATTGCAGTGTTAGGGTGGCAAAGCTTTATGTCTTCGAGTGAGGAAAATAAACATGTTTATGAATGTTGCGTTTCGCAGATGGTTGCTCGTGGAAATGTTGTAAGGCACAAGCGGATACTGAACATTTTTTATGTTGTTTGCTGAAACGAAATAATTAATTTGGCAGCCACAGTTTAATGAACGGGTCTTAATAACGACGACCCCATGCGGGCGCAGAAGCAGCAGAGTTGTTGCCGCTAGATGGCCCTCCAAGACTGGGAAATTCCTCCAGGTTGTTTGTGTCGACCTGTGGATACCAAACATGTCACTTTTGCCTTTGTATGAGATGCCATTGTCGACATAAACAAAAAGCGTAACCACAACAAATAACTACACAAACTAGTTTAACAAAAAATAAACAGTTTGGCCACTAGGTATTATGCCAACTATCATAGGACCTCTTTTAGTGGTACACTAGGTTCTTGTATCACCATTATAGCTTTATTAATGTTAATAGATTGAATAAAACAAACTTACAGACTGATGCCACGGTGCATCGCGGACAACAAAAGGCGCTTTGTTTGATGGTTTATTCGACTTCTGTCCATCAGCGTAGTTGGAGTGACTGTATCTCTTAGTGTCCTCTTGTTCCGCTATGTCTTGCATCTACCATGTCAATGAGGTTACATTTCAACAGTAAAAACTAATCATCTGCAGCGATTAATATTATAAACATGCAATGAAACAGACTCATTTTGAAAGGTCAACTGCATGTTTAAATTTTATAATTATCACAAATACTTCAATTTATTTATCCCTAAAATATGAACCTTATAACCATTTTTTTGGTATTACTAAAGAAAAATAAGTGAATAAAGGAAAATGAACATGAACTTACATATTCTTCTTCCAAGTTGAGAATATGTTCAACGCATTCCTCCACTTTCTCAAGCAGACCTGTCACCGTGACAATATCTTCTTCTTTAATGAAGCGGATGTCAACCTGGGAATCGTACAACATATTTGATCTGTGCATTAAGTACGACTCTTTAGAACCATTAGAACTGGAATTGTCTTGATGCAAACAGCATGATGTTAAAGAAAAGGTATTTTTTATCCAACGGGCTTTATTAACTATGGCAATCGTCAAATTACATTGTGCACTGTGCCACAGTAGAGTTACCAGAGCTGCAGTATGTTGAATAACGCGACAATAGCGCAAGATATTTGGCTTTTTATGCATTACAAAGCCTCTCCCACATAGAATGTACTGTTAACAGTCCAGTTACCCACATATAGTACCATTAAACAATTTTAATTTGATAAATTATGCTAATTTTGAGGATTCACTAATCTGCGGGACAGCAGCGGGAACAAAACCTGCTATAAAACTTACGCCAAAATCTTCCATGATCTTCTTGATTGCTCTTCCTTTTGTCCCGATGAGTCTTGGATGAACTTTACGATCGATTTTAATATCCTGGCTGATGTGTGAGGATAGCTCGTTGACAATCTTCATCACCGCATCACGTGCGCTCTCAGCGTTCTTCTCATATCCGATGATACGGATTTGACCCTGGTGGATCAAACATCTCTTTTTATTTGAAGATATTGATTAGATTCAATGTTAAAAATCTTATCTTTAAAAAAAAAACACTTTTAAAAACAGACATAAACTTTTAATTTTCTAATATTTTTTGGACATTTTTCCTTCCATATTTTTATTTTTTATAAGAAAATAAAAGTCAACACTGAATGTGAGAGATAACCTAAACATCGGAAGTATTTTGCAAATACTCATGTCTGACATAATATTGGATGCTTATAGTAATGTGAGGTCACTTCAACCCACAAACCTGATTTTCATCATCACGGTCGGGGAACTGGATGTTGACTCCATGTTTTGTACGAATCTCCGTGACGATGGCACCACGGCGACCAATAATTTGCGAGTGGAACTGGTTGGGCACATCCACCGTCAATGTGAAGCTTCTTAGGACCTGGGTAGGATAGGAAAATGAATATAAATATGATGACAGGTAACCCCATATTATCTGGGTAATAATATTTGGTTAAATAAATACTTACTTAGACTATTAACTTAACTGAATAAATTAAAACATTCTAAAAGCAAAATTAATGTTTTTTTTTTACATTTAGTCAACTTCATGATACTAAGTCCACTAGTAGATTTTAATCACTCACTCTGTCCTCTTCTTCCTGTTCAATAACCTTCACTCTCTCCATCAATCCTGCTTTAGCGTTTTCCAGTTTCGATTTCACCCCAGTGATCTGTTGGATGGGAATCGAATGAGATGGTTGTGCGATGCTGTCCCCATGTGCATTACACAGGAAAACAAAGGAAAGCGATACATATGGAAAATACATATCTTCTTTCATACAGTTTGCAAATAGTTAACACAAGGTTGGTATATGTCACCATGACAGGATTTTATGGACAGTAAATATGCAAATAACAACTTCTGCCATGTTGATATGAAATCCTGTATTTCAATTTAATTCTTATTTAAAATGTAGATGATTTGTTGTTTTGCATTCAAGTAGAAAACAAACATACTGTGATAAAATTGCTGTTCTGGTCCGCAGGTGGAATGCTGATTGTTACATCATAATCCTCCATCAGCTTTCGCACGCCAAGTCCTTTCTGTCCGATGATATATCGATGGAATTTATATGGAACCTCAATCTGATCCGATGTGGGAACTAAAGCCTGGTGGATGGTAAACATTTGTTGCAATGACAATTGCATTATAATAACAAGCAAGCTAACAGACTTAATAAGTTTTACTCTTATATATTTTATATATAGTTGGACAAAAGAAAATGAATTTTTTTTAGTAAAATCAATGTGTAAGCCCCAAACAACATTGATTAGTAAATGTACGCCTCTTAAAGTCGTTTACAGTAAAATTAATTGCATTAGATACTTATTAATATGTTTTTTTCACATTGTGTGATACATTTTTTTGCAATTGCAGTGAGCGACTAAAGTTTCCACAGCTGAGTTGAGGAACTCACCAAGATGGCCGCCATCGCTTCCTGACATCGATCCTTGTGTCCGGTGATCATGATGAGATCCTTGTTCACCTCACCGTTCACACCGTTCTCCACAACTTCTGGTTGCTCGCTTTGAGAGGGAGCTGCATGGAACACATTTATCACAATGTGCAATACACACAGGATTAAAATAATCCCCAGAACAGCGTAGTACAGTACCAACCGAAAGTAGCCCCTTCAAGATGGACTAGTTCTACATATAACATTCGCTAACAAAAGTTACAAAAGTTTGTTTGTAATTAGGTCAAATTGACAAATAAAATAATTCACAAGAACATAAAAATTGCTTTCGTAGATTTCGGTACATTACCATTGAATGACATACACACTTCTTATACTTTAGCGCTTGCACTACTTTAATCTAACTGTTGAGTGCATTAAGGAGATGCACGTTATAATTGTTATGTACCATCACCATCGCCTTTGTGGACTTTCTTTACGTTTCTCTTCACTTGTGGTTTCTTCCGGTTTTGTACTGCACTCTGGTCTGCTCACATGCACATAAGAATATCACTTTATATTTTGTACAACGATGCTATTCTACTAAGTTATTAGCTTATCCTCATGTTAGTGCTGCCAGTATTTCACTATGCTAAGTAACACTGCGTTTGACTGAAACTAACCAAGCTACTTTCTACGTGGAGAAATATCTACACAGCGTTTAAAACTATCATTTGTATACAACTATACTAAAAATTTTCTTCTACACAGGTCTGAAAACAGTTTGCTAACTCGTAAGCTACCATTTAAGGCACTAATGTATCACTACAGCTACTTACTAATAACAGAACTATCAAGTTATGGCCATCTTACCATTGTTCCGCGATGGGAATTTCACTTGCACATTGAACTGTGCAGTGACCGCCTGTATGTTGCGTCCCTTTTGCCCAATCACTGTACGATGATACTGCTCATCAACCAAGCACTCAATGGTCACTTGGTTTTCCTGGGTGGTCGAAAGATGAAATAATTTAAACAAATTAAAATTCAAAGTATTTTTTTTGGTTAAAAGTTTTTTAAAGTTAAAAAAGTTATTTTTAAAACATCTGATACAATTTATCAACCCAGCGTACCAGATCATCAACAATCTCTGCGAGTTTGCTCTTGGCCCCCTCCACACACTCAGATGGTCCCTTGATCCTCACGGTGGAGGACTGATCCCCGATCCTTGGGAACGAGACGGTGACTCCTCCAAATTCATCCGCGATGTCCCGGAGTACCGCTCCTCTCCGCGCAACAAAGTATTTGTGATGTTTCTGATCGATCTCCGTCTCAATCTCAATTATGTTCTCCTGCGTGAGAAATAAAATGAAATTTTGATAGCAAAAGTGTTGGGCACAGAAGCATGATAGATGGTTGGTTACAGCAACCTTTAATACTAAAGGGCCAAATATAAGTAACCATTTCGAACCCGAGCTGCAATTTAAAGAAATATTATATTTTCTCACCAGTGAAACTGTGATAACAGCTTACTATTGTAACTGTCAATTAAATGTTATTTTTACACATGCCATTTCCATTGTTTTGTATATATGTGTTAACAGCAAAAAAAGTAAGAAAAAACAAGACTGTGTTTGCTTTACGACACCAATACAAGGTGTATGGATAAAAATAAAGGTCATGTTAAGTATGGTACCAATCTGTGTGAGAAAACAAATGGAATTGAAAAAGGAATAAAATGGACTCATTTCGCAGTCCTTAGTTTCCCCACCCTTGGTTAACATGACCAAAGGTACATACATCTACAGAATCGTTCACCACTTATGTATGTATGGAAATAAATCGATGGTTAGTTATTACATGGTTGTAACTTACCATGCTCTTAATTTTCTCCTCCAGGATCCTGCAAGCAGTTTCCACATCAGCTTGCTTCCCCATCACTGTGATCGTCTCTTTATCAGTGTCATTGGATGCGGGGAAAATGATTCGTGCTCCAGTCTCATCCCGGACCTGATTCATAGGATTTACGGGAGTTATATCATGAAACATAGAGATAGCGATGTGAAACTCACCTTCTTAATTGTGGCGCCACCTCTGCCAATAAGGAACCTATGGAGCTCAGCTTTGCATTTTAGCTCTTTTGTGAAACTTGCAAGCTCCTGTGATATAAATAAGTTCATTATCATGTATTGTGTAAACTTAAATTGAACTTGTAACATAAGCCATGCTTATAGCAGCCAGGCAATGGTGCCAAAATGTTAGGTTTGTTAATTTTAAATTCCAAATCTTCACCTTTTGTTTTGCAATTTGCATCAATTGACCTTTTGCCTTCTCCACATCTTCTTTAGGTCCGCGGATGGTGACTTTATCGCTCCCGGAAGTCCCAGTTGGGAAGTGAATCTGAACGTTCCCACCATAATCCTCCATGAGAGACCTGATGAGGCGACCTTTTGCCCCGATGAGCTGGTTGTGGAGTTGGGGGTTGATGTTCACCAATTCCTCCACTATGTTCGCCTGGGTGGATCACATTTTAAATACTGGATGAACTAGATGTTGAACATTGGGCAAAACATTTCACCAAGTTGTAACCTTGATAAGTCTTACAATAAAAGTGCAGCGAAAATGTAAATAGGGGCCACTGCTTGAGATTGAGACTTACTTGTTCCTGTTCGATGGCTCTGATCAGCTTTCTTGCTTTCTGGCAATCAGCTTTCTTCCCAGTGATCACAATCACCTCGTTCTCGGAGTCTTCTTTTGGAAGATCAATCTGAAAACATGGATTCCACTTAAGATACAATGCAATGATAATTAAAGTAAAAGGTTTAGATGTGGCCATGGCTAGTCAAATTAATAAAACAAGAAACATGATTATCAATACCATAGAATTAAATTCCAGTACAACAGTAGTTATGATTTGTAAAGAAATCAGTTTTAAACAAGATTCTTAAAATATTTAGATGTTTGATGTTATTTATTAGCAAACCTGAGTGTTGGTTTCTTCTCTTATCTTCCTGATGTTGGCTCCTCCCTTGCCAATGATGTTCTTGTGATACTGCTTGAAGATCGGGACATCAATGCAGTAGTTCTTCTCAACCTGAAGAAGGAATTATTGAGCTATTTTTTCATAAAAAAATGGGAAATTACTGCATGATAACTGTTAATATGTGCAATACTGCAGATAAAATCACGACGAAACAAAAGTTTTTAATACTTTCAACAATATACAAGCATAATAAACAATGTATAAATATTGCACACTAATATTAAATAAGACTCCATTGACCTGCTGCTTGATGCATTCTTTACCCCAATATTGTCTCAAGAAAAAAAGTACTGATTGGTTTACATTATTTATTAAGCTGGTCTGCTTTATGTAATCGGATACAGCAGCGGTTAGTTTCCGAATTGAGATGGATGGTGAAGCTCAACCAATCTCTTACTTGTCTAACATTTAAGATCTTAATTTTATCTCAACCCACCATATCATCATTGAGTTGCTTGAGGTATTTGTAACACTTCTCCACCATCATTCTTTGGTCCACGCAGGTTCACAACATCACTCTTCTTTTTCGCATCAGGAAAGCTGATATTCACCTATGCATTGTTATATGAATATAATATTTTATAAGTCCAAATTTAGAAACAACAAGAAAAACTAAATTGCTTTACAATTTAAATGGCCATAGTTGCTTTGCTACTCTGTAAGAACAGTTTTATATAATCCAAGTGTGTTAAACTATCGAATCTGTATAAATCTCAAGCTGCTAAAATAAGAGATAAATACAGTGGGTTCGGTATTTTAGTTTAAGTTCTCATTCAGTAATAAATCACATGGAGCTTAGTATACTCATTAAATTAAGGTTAAAAAATGGGCGTATAAAGGGAAGGTAAAGGAGCAGGGAATGTTTAAATAAAAATATCATTGAAAAAATAAATCTGCTTGGTTATAAAGTACTAATACCAAGAAAACTAACTATGTGTGAGAAATAAATAGTTCAGTATAGGCATAATTGGCCAATTTTATGTATTACCTTCGGGAAGGAATCTCGGATGCCTTTGATTTTTTCACCTTTTTGTCCAATAATATTTCGATGAAACCTTTGTTCGATTAATACATCTTTCGATTTCTCATTTTCCTGAAAAAGTCAAAGAATTGCGGTTTAGAAAGAATGGCTGGGTAAAATATTTAAGGCCTAAATCTCAATTAAATACTCTTCTGTGCCATTGTTTTGTAAAGAATATTAATCCAGAATATTCAGTGGCATTTTACATTAAGTCCCATAAATATACAGTACAACAGTAATTATAAAAATAGCTGATTACAGTCTTAAGACAATAGACCCTTAATTGTTTTTGTGAAACAAGTTGACACATACCAGTCTCTGTCCTAATTGTTCGAGTTCCAACTTGGCCTCCTTGACGCCCTCAGGATCACCCTCAATCCTGATCAGCGAACTTTTATCAGTGTCAGTCGGGATTTGGATGTTGACGTTGTATTGATCTCGTAGTTTGTTAATACTTTGCCCCCCTTTACCAATGATGTTCTTATGGAATTTTGGATCAATGCGAACTTCAGCAAAATCCATTCGCAATTTCTGTCGAGTTTTAACAAAACATTAATTTGAAATAATCAGCCAAATAAAATATTTTGTTATTTTATTTACGATAAACTGGTTCCACATTATACTGAATTATTTTTAAATTATTCATACAAAGTTTGTGAGAAAGTCAATTTGAAGAAGCTACACTTACCAGGTCGTGGACCTGAGTTTCCAGCTGCTGTTGAGCTTGATCCGCTTCTTCCGGAGGACCTTCGATCACAATCTTATTTCCCTCGTCATGGAACTCCACATTCACCTGGGAGGAACAAATTATCAAACATCTTTTTTTTAATTTGTGGGATAATATCATTTGAAAAATCCCATATTAAATTTTATCTTAATATTGAACATAAGTTCTTTAACATATAATTGTTTACAAATAAATCAGTTAAAAAATATTTTTGTTTAATAAAAACAAATTTAGAAGCGACACAAAGCGCATTATTTACTTTGTGCATATAAAGCAGAGAAAATTGATTTTGTACTTACTCGTGGGAGATTGGCAGTCAGTGCGCGGATGTTTGCTCCTTTCTTTCCAATGATAAATCGGTGCAACCAAGCTGCTGCTGCAACTTCCCGGATCACAACACTATTCGCCTGCAAACAGCATATTATATTATTAATTAAAATGTGGAAGGTTGATTATGTTTTAAAAATATATTAATTAAAAGTGTTAAATGAAAAATAAAACAGGCATAATTAAAATATTTTACCTTTGCATAAACAATGGTCAGTCCCTGGCCGAGCTTGCTTGGTTCTCCCCGAAGAACAACAGTCTCGGAAAGTAAATCAGCCGGTGGCAGTTCAACAGAAACACTCGCTTCTGCCAGGATATCCTGCAAACAAAGATTGCTCAATAGTTGATAAAATCATATTATTGCTAATGTTTATGTTAGGCTGTCATAAAAAAGGAAGCAATGTTTCCACAAGTATAACAGCTTTGGTGGAAATGGGACACGAGTCTGGTTGTACATTATTTTTGTATCAGCAGTTGCAAGCCTTAGTTAAGCCAATTGGACATAACCTGTAAACGGATATATTCAATATATAATTAAAAATGGAATTTATGAATACTGGTGTACGTACCTGTAAGGTTTGTCCACGTGGTCCAATGATGTATTTATGTTGGGCCTTGTTAATCTCCACACTTATGATCTTGCAGTTGCGTTTCTGATAAAGCACATTAAGTTAACAAAATGAAATAAAAATATTGAAAGATTAAACTCAATTTAACAACGCTTTGCTGCAAAATGATTATGCCTGTAAAACAAACCAGCTAATTTACACTTCCAGTATTTAACATAGCATAGACACGATAACATAGCTTACTTTTTGTTGGTAAACTGCCATGATTTTGCTCACGGTAGCAGCAACTCCGTCCTTTTCACCAGAAACCACAATTTCATCTTTCTGCACACTAGGTGGCGGTATATGGATTCGAACACCGTATTCCTGAAAATAAAACATAAATTTGAACACAGTGTGCAACATTTGTTGATTGTGTACAAAGCTAGTTATAAACAACATACTGTACCTTAATAAGCTGGTTGGCAAACTCGTTTCTGGGCCCGCTAACAAATGGATGGTAGATTTTCTCAATTGGCAGTCTCTCCATTGCCAGTTTTGCCTGTTTTAAATACATTATAATATTCTTGTTAATACAAAAATGTTGGACATGAAAAATGTATTAAATTTTTCAATATTTGATTACCAATATACCTGTTCGTCGGATATCATTTGGATCTCCTGTCTTGCTCTGTGGATACCTTCTTGCGTCCCGACAATCGTCAGTTCAGTGCTCTGTTTCTCAGTTCTGGGGATGTTGATCTTGGTGGCAGTTTCGAGCTCAAGCTTCTGGAGGCGAGTACCGGCTTTGCCCAGGATGACTCGATGATGATCTTTCGGGATGTTGATCGTGATGGAAGCCTGGATGGAGGAAGAAAGATAGTTATTGAAAAATTTTGGCCAAAGGAAATAATTTTTCGCTCATTGATGTACATATTTTCAGTATTAACCTGGGTCTGAAGTTTGTTGAAAATCTCCCGTCTAGCTTTGAGTACATTTTCAGCCTTTCCAGATACAAGTAACGAAAGTGAACCATCACGGCAAGTTGACATTTCTATCACAGTGTCGGTTTGCTTCATGATGTCGATGCACACCTTGCTCTGATCTTTTTGGGCCTGTCCGAACTCCGATTGTTTGAACGCACGCTCCTCCATTGGAATATGGAAAATCTGTGAGAAATTGAACATTTTTTCAATAATAATCCTCATTTTCATTCAGTACGGTACAAACATTTTTCAATAAAATTTTCTATATTTTGGCATTTTTAATCTTTGCATTATTAAAACATTTAATATGATTGTGTTACAACTAGGAAAAAAAGTAATATCAATAAACAACAAATTTATAATTGTGACAAAATCGATTAAATTTTTACAAAATGGTCAAAATAAGACAATTAATAGAATGTGTTAGCTTTTCCATACCTGGGTAACAACAGTTGATCGTAATCTTTGAACTTTCGGGTTAAGCCATTGGTTTTCGGTTGATGAAGAGGCCACATTGCCAGCAGCATCACCAGCCAATGGCGGGAAAGCTTCAGAGTAGGTTGGGATGGGTTCAACATTGTTAGTCACCACATCACCGGCTGCTTGGAATGAAATATTTGAATTTAAACTGATGATATTTATCAGCGCTGTGTTTTGATCTTTTAACCTAAATATTTAGATTTTAAAATACCAGAAAAAATCCTAGTACTAGACACAGTTTTTAAATTTAAGTAATCCTATGCTAAGGATGATAAGGATATATATAGACGCACAAGAGTGAACAACAAATATATATCAACACACCTGTCAACTCACCACTTGTTTGAGCTGAGTCAACAGAATTCATGGTCTATATCCGTTCCGTTTATACACAGTGAACCCTAAACAATAAATTGTACAAATTTGTTAAAAAAATCAACACTTATTGTACTTTAGGTAATAAAGATTAACACATTGCTTATTGTACAGTAATGTTGTAGTTCCGGTTAGCACGCACTGTAAATGTAACTGGGTCCCAATGTTGAACGGCAGTTAGATTAATATACAGAATGCTTCAAAAATGGTAAAACTGTAAAAGGATTTAAAAAAGGCAAAACAGAGTAGTCCACTTGAGTTCAATCAATAATACGAGCAACTCTGTCACAAGTGTCATTCACAACCGGCACACTTTATTTCCAATAGACTCAAAGTCATGGGCTAAATGTACCACTACTTATAATTTATCTGTGGATACCAGTACACATAAAATATAACAAACAATAATACCATATGGTCATTAGTTCCCTTTAAAGAACCATTTCAATGAACGGTTCACTGAGTTTAGCCATTGTTAATATTTAAAATCGGCTTATTATCAATCAATTATATGGGAAATTATACTTTACTGGGGTTGCACTACCAGGATCTGATTAGTTTTATAAAATGTTTATGGGATGTATTTATCAACAAGTTTTGCCCATGTTAAAAAGTTTTCAGACGTGCATAATTTGATAATTTCCTTCTGGTATTTTAAATTGGATACTCCTAACCTATCTATTAAAATAGATAAAAAATATTGATGTAAAAGTTTAATTCCAAAAAAATAAAAGTGTAACAACAAACGTTAAGAGAATCTTTGAAGTTTACTTGTGATAATTTCAGTTCTTCTTTCATATTAAACATAAGAAATAACGATTGCCCAATAAAATAAAATACATGTAAAAATATTAATCTAGATAAATATATGATAATAGTGTTCCCTTTTTGATGAATTCCAGGCAAATAAAAACAATCACTATAAATGTTAAGCGTTATTACTGTGAGAATGCATTTATAACTACATCAATCGGCATTTTTAAATTTAAGTTTTTGTTTCACAGTGAATTTGATGGTGATATCACGATGAAATGATTGATGAACATGTGATTAACAACTTATTTGAGGACATATACTTAAATCAAATATATTACAACAGGTGCAACTATAACAACCTCGTTTAAACTAAAAAATAATGATTTCTAATGATGGGATAAAAATAAACTTACAAAAGGAACAACAGTGTTATCCGAGGGTCTGTCCGAAGTAGCCTAAATTGCTTAAAATAAGCAGTTTGCAGGTTAGTAATGCAACCTGTATGAAAATAAAAACATATTTAACAGGGGGGAAAACTAAAATAACAGCAGTAAAACCGCAAAGTAAAATGAAAGTTTTAGAGTTCAGGCTGGAGTTTACAGTAAGTTTTTCCTGGATTTACTACCCAATTCCCTCCTACCCTCACTTCAGTGTTGCCCAATAAACATTACTGAATATTAATTTAATATTGATCAAAACTTTAAAAATATGTTACAGGTAACTAGGCTAAAAACAGCAATAGCTTCATATTCAGGTCTACTACTTTTGACCGGTTTTCAGATTGAATCTGTAAGCTGTAGTTTTATTCTGATACTTAACACACAAATAGGTTTATTTGATTCCAAACGAGTTATAAAAAGTATTTAGAAGTTACCGGTATCTTATATACAATTCAGTATATAATTCTGTCTTTTCTGAATATATCTGGGCTTAACCAAAAGTAACTCTAAAATTATTCAACCCTCACAAACGAAACGAAGCTGTAAAATCCACGACTCAGCTGATCCTAGGAAAAACGTAGACAGCGTGACGTATTACGGGGTGCACGCATGAATAGCTTTATCGCTTCGTTAAGTATGCCTTTGCGCCGACAGAAAAATGTTACATTTTGAAAATCCTTACAGAATTCTTTATATAAAAAAATTAGCATTCAATTGAAATCTTAAGTTCTACTCTGCCACTTTTGTAGCCTTTCGATAATTATTTCAGCAAACTTTTTCTCAAACTAACACAATGGCGCGACGCGGTTGAATATCAACGCGAGAGAACTTGCAACGTGTTAGCGGATATGATGTCATGGATAGTGTTCTTAAAGTTACCGGGGAACTCGGTGACACTCAACCCTGTAATTATACAAACAATGCTTCACTGTTTTAGACAGTTAGTTGATCATTATTTAAAACAATTGCATTGAAAGCGTTAAAATTACTAACGATATCAAGCCCATTGGATCGCAGCGGGATAAATTTTAATTAACGCCTTCCCACGCTTAACTTTTACAAAAGCTCGGTGCATTGCAAAAAAAAACAAAATAAATTGTCACACCAACAAGTAGTCTCGTAAAAACGGCAGTGAGATTGTTGACTATTAAACAAATAAAATACATCACAGTAGCCTGATACAATCTACAGTAACACTACTATACAACATTACAAGTAGTATGAAAAATCCGCAGTTCATTAGAATGTTTTAGGATTTGTAAAAATGTACTTTTTTACAATATGTGCACTGATTTTATCTAAAATTATCTAAAAAATGTCATAAGCAGCCCAGTATAAAAAAGGCATCAAAATTGTTGCACTTTCCCATGTAGACCAAAATACACATCAATTAACACTGCTACATTCTTTTTCAAATTCAGCAAATTTTTCTTTTGTTTGAATTTTTGTACTAGCCAATGTGTACTGGACGACTGCTCCATGATGCAAAACTGCACTGATATTAAATTTACTAAATTAAACAATTGTGGTGATAAAATCAACCAAACCCTAAATTGAATGGTTAAGATTCATATTTTCTAATCGCCGGGTGAGAGGAAATATATTGTCTTGGTTTTCACGGGCTTCAATTTTTTTGGAAATTAATTGGTCTTCTTGAGTCTCCTTTTCCCAATAATCCACGCCATATGCAAGATTTTCATCAGAGTCAAAACTCTCCTCAAACTGGGTTGTTCTACTGACTTTCCCACATAAGTTGGAGGATGGAATTTCTCTTTGAGCTTAAGAAACAAATTGAGATGATTTGTAGGACTCAATTGGAGGTTTTTATAAAATTAATAATTGGCTGATAATGCTTTTATCAAAGTAAAGTTGTGTATTAGTAACCAATTACCTTGTTTTTACTTATGGCTTTAAACAAAGCACAGAATAAATACAGTGACCTGGGAAAACACCAAAAGTGGAAAAACGCTATCAGATTACCCCATTACCAAAATTGAGTAACAATAGATATTCTAGGTTATCTAACTGACGCACAATAAATGCAACTTCACTATTAAATATATATATTACCTGCAGCAGTGGGTACAACTTCCTCCCATTTATAATCGCAAGGATCCACCGGCATATTTACCCACGGATCATCCAACAGATCATACATTGTGCATCTATGCTCTGGTACAGGTTGAAGCAGCCATTGAATAATAAACATCAGTTCTATGTTTAAAAAGATAGCTTGATTAATGTTATTAAAGGTGTACCTTTGAGTAACGGATTAGTCACACACATTATAGATAGTTATATTTATATTATAAATATTACACATTATTGACTATGTATTAATTTCTAAGTCTCAGAACTCCTTTATTACAATAATGAAGCAATTCCAATTCTTAATTAAAATATAGAACCGGACATAGAAGGATATTTATGTTATTTCCAAATTAATAGAAAACAAAAGGTACGTTATCACATGGGCCATCATATGATTATCTTGTATTAAACATGAGGTTAGTATTGCTATTGCTAATGTTTTAGCAAAGTTCATAAAAGTCACTATGTCAAAGTCACCCATCTAAAACCTGCTTGACAAAAGGACACAACTGACTAGCTCCTAGTTTTTTTCTCAGCAACCTTGTGGCTGCCTATAGACTGTCGGATATTCTTACCAAAAGAGCTAACCAGCTAAGCAAAGCTAATCAGCCAAACATCTCACCATACCAGTGTTCAAGTGTCACTACTCACATTTTACCGAACTACCAAAAAAATAACAAAAACATTACCACATATATAGTGATATAACAGTTATGTGGTTAGGAAAAAAAAGAAAAAGAATGTATAATTACCATCCGATAATTTATTGGGAGGTTTTAGAACAGCTTCAATTGTGTCTTCTGCTGTCAAAAAAGGATTTTCACCAAACACCAGTGTGTACAGGGTGACACCCAATGCCCACATTTCCAACTCTGGACCTTGGTAACTAAAACACACAATGAAAATTCTATAAGAAAAGCTAACTGTATTGTTTAGTATTTAACTGGTGTTTGCATTTTATAAAAACTACTAGGAAGGAATAACCATTATAGGCACAACACACGACTACAGTTGTTAGTGCTGGACACGGATAAAAAAAGTTTTAAAAAGGAAATATAGAACAAAATAAGCAAAATGCGATTATCATTACATTTGTTACATAATAAAGATTGTAGTTACCTGTTACCCAAAAGAACCTCTGGAGAACAGTATTCAATTGTACCACAAAATGTTGAAAATGTCTTGCCAGGTTGATAGAATGATGCACTTCCAAAATCTGAAATAAATAAAATTTAGGAAATTTTTCTTACCCCATTTATTTTAATCCTGGTTAAAGGTGAAACCTATACATTGCATGTAAGTATTGTAAGATTACATTTGTCCACAGTCTAATTTTGTTGAGCAAACAAAATGTTTTATTTCGATAAACAAGGCATATATACTTTCTGTTAGACAATATAGAAGGGCTACAAAACTCAAATGTAGTCTTAAATATGAGAAACTGGTTTTTCAACTCCTCCGACATGTACAGTACACTATTGCTGTCATCAGATGAACTTACCAATTAGTTTGCACTGAAAATATTCATCTATGATCACATTTTCATCTTTAATATCGCGATGAACCACTCCTTCCTGGTGCAAGAAGTCAACAGCTGATGCGATCTAGTTAGGAAACCACATCAATACATTACAAAATGTTTGTAAATAGAAACAAGGTTTTTGATATGACAATTGTAATCAGTAGTGTAAAACAACTGCAAGCGGCCAAAATTACATCCTATTATTGTAAGTTAGAGAAAATGAAATATAAGTATAAAAGAAGAGTAGATGGATTTCTTGCCATCTTTGCTTCTTTAAAGCAAACATACAGCGTTTATTGTTTTTGTGCAGAAAGTAACCTAGAATTTTAATTGTCTCGCAGTTTGTTTCAAAAATCATAGGTTCACCTGTCGGAAGATGTAGCTGGCCAACGCCTCATCTAATTTTGGTTCCCTGTCTATAAATTCAAACAAATCAAATCCTTTGGTGCCATGCATCGGCATAAGCATGCTGAAGAAATCATTGTTTTCAAAATACTCGAGAACTTGAACAATGTGTGGATGGTTGAACCTAAGTAAAGGTGGGTGAATAAACATCAACAAATGCTAACAAAGAAATAAACTATTCATTGTATAAATGTATTTTGTATCTTTATACATAAAAAGCAAACACAAACACATATTTTTAGCAAAAAAACGTCACAATGCTGTTTTAGAAAAATATATATGTTGCCTACTTATCTAGTCTTATTAAAATAGAATGCTTTTAACATTTGTGCATTTTCTTATTTGATCAATAAAAAGTTACAAATATATAAAAATGTAAAATCAATTTTGAAGAACATATTAAGCAAAGCACAAACCTGGTAAGGAGGGATATTTCAAGAGGGATTACACTTCCACATTTATCATCTTCCACCCAACATTCATCCAGAACCTTTTCTTTGCGGATGAATTTCACAACAAACTGAAAAAACAAATGAAACAACAATTTAGTTTAAGAGTGCAAACTTTCAATCAAACAAGATTTTTTGCTATTTTATTATTGCAAGATTTTATTCCTCTAACACTGTATTGCAGATCTTTTACAATACGGTTACGTTTACTTAAGGAACATTAATACACAATACTACTCATTTTATGTTAAATTATTCAGACTGGAAACAAGTTTTTATAGTACTATTTTCCAGTACCTATTAGAGGTATTGTACAATAAATAGTTAAAAACCTATTATAGGAATTGTACAAATAGCTGCTTTAACCTTTTTGCCATCTTCTTTCCTTGTTGTCATTCTGACAAAACCAAAAGCTCCGTTACCCACAGCCTTTGTGATGTCATAATGCTCCATGAATGCACCTTGTATAGCACTCCACTCGTCAGTTCCTCTCTGTGGTTGATATTCCACCGACGAACTTTCATTCAGTTGCTCAGCCGCTTGTCTTATTGCTGCTCCAAGTGACTGGAAATAAACTCTTTAACTTGAGCTACTACATGTTTCCCTAAACACCTTACTAGATCAGTGATTTTATAATATTAAAGCAATTCAACTTTAACTCTTTCCGTCCCAACTCGCCATATATCGCGAGTTGGTGGAAAAACATGGTATCCCGCGTTGCACATAAATGGGTGCAAATCTAAAAAACGATTTCTCCGCAATGCGTAATGGTAGAGACCTCAGCTATGGCTCATTCGATCAAGAAACCCCTATATTTTATTCTCTGTAATTTTCGTGGAGAAATATTAAAAATGCGAGGAGTGATAGCCTTTCTTTTTCCAAGGCTTCGTCTCTTATTTCTACCGATTTTACACGAATTTACAAGTGACTAACTCAGCCAATAGGAGTCGCGTTAACTTGCGGAGAAGCTCTTTTTGTCAAGCAAGTCTTTCTTTACATTCTCTGTGAATTTCGTGCCGTTGAGATAAAAAGGAGAGCATTGGTGACGTTTTCGCAGCAGGCGGTTATGCCTCGTGTTCACCAAAGCATGAATCCAGCTGGGCCTGCTGTACTGCTGAGCCACGATAAAGAAAAAGGCGGCGAGACTAGCTAGTTTGCTTTGAAGAATATTGGATATAGTATTTGTGTTTGTTTGCTTTTGTATGCCCTTTTTACACTTCCTTCACTGTTCTTTTTTATACTTTTTACTATTTTAGTTCTACAAAACTAAAAACTTCAATGCGTTTTGGTTTAATTTTTCATAATATAGTTAGAATAAAGGAAAATTTCAATTAGGAATAGTAAAAAAAACTACTGAAGATACAAATACAGTTCAAATTTTCCCGAGTACAAAAACTATTAGACAATCTACATTCCAATTTTCATATCATTTGGGCATACCAATAATTAGTGAGTATTTCGTTTGTCAGTACACCTCAAAATTTTCAAATTCGAGCAGAATTTTCTTTACATAAAAAGTGGTGTTCACTAAAGTTTACATAATATATTCTTTATTGGAGGTAGATTCTAGGTGTGCGGTTTGTTTAAAAGAGGGATAAATTATCTTTCCAACCATACTAAATATTAAATCATAGCATAAATTTGTGAAAAACTGTGCTAATTTGAAAATGACAAAAAATTGTAAAAAACACTGCGGGACAGCATGTTTAAATTAATGCATTTAGCCGGGAGTGAAAGAGTTAAGGTGAAAAAAATAAGGAAACATTCGTTCCATCCTACAAGTTGCATCATTATCGAGCATAGCTACAATGTGAATCTTAGCAAAATTGTATCGACACAATTGGACAGCACTAAGTTGTAATATCCACTAGAATTGTTGTATGAATATAAAGCAGGCCAACTCACATAATCCAGCATACCACTGACAGCTGAAGCGTTCAATGAAGGAAGGGTCGAAGCAAAACTGTTGCTCAATGTTTGATTGAGATTGTAGCTATAATTAGTTGTAAAACTAATCCGTATGCAGTACAAATTAGAAGCTTCATCCTTTTGTATTTCATAAGTAACCGCTGTAAAAAATGTGGAATTTAGACTGTGTGGAAATGCTAAATATATTGGCATTTCTAAACAAACAAACACAGAAAAAGTTTACTAAAATACCTGAACTTCAAGATGGAAATAATAATGTATATTGTTTTATTCAGTTAGGAACATTAAACCAACAGGTTTTTTACCACATTGAGAACTAAATCGTACATCAGGCTTATTAAGTCAGAATATATATCTTGTACATTTCTATGCCAAACAAATAAAATACAAGCCAAAGTATAAAAGATATAAAAGAACACTAGCTTAACGCATGCTATTACTAAGGACAGAGTTAAGTGTAAAATACTTACGCAATAGACATCCGTTTTTATGCTTAAGATGTCCAGTGTGTACACCAAGCGCAAGGTCGAGGTTCTGTCGGATACGCGAAGCAGATCTCACAGAAGCCTCTATTGGAGTCGAGGTTATTGTCATCGATTTTGGCAACATATTAGTTTTCATAGGGTTGGTGGGAGGTGGTCTTTGCAGCTCACACACAGGGGACCCTTCGCCAGAATGGTAGTCGGAGAAAGAGGATTTTGGGGAGGCTTTGTTCTCCGGAGGAGCAGTGGATTCAGCTGCATCCGATGATGAATGCACGGCCGAATCCGGACTTGTGTTCAACTCACTTCTCATGGTTACAGTTTTCTCCAAATCTAAAGAGGAGTTTTGTTTTACTTGGTTGCAAAGCATTGCTTCCTGGGCACCAAACAGGTTTACTAAAATATTGTGAAGCATCTAAGCCAACTACTTTAAATATATTTAAAAAAATATTTTTGTTAACTTTATGTAAGGGAAAATTAAGCTATAATAAACTATTACATCAACTATTCAAATTACCAGGTGAATTTGGCTGCAAGCTTCCATTCAACGCAGCATTGATGAGAGACAAACGATCAGTTGTCTTGAGAGGATTTGAACCTTTTGTCTTCTCTTCGTTGAGGGTCAATTCAACCCATGAATTCGAAGTAATGAGGCTGTCAGACGCACTGTGCTCCGACATGGTGATGCTAGTGTTGTTTTGTACCGCATTTGAATCACGCGACGTTGCAGATACATGCTCAGTTGTTTTGTCATTGAAGTCGATGTGAGTGAAACTGCTCAGCTGGTGATGAACCTCGCTTGAATTCGAAATCATTTCAAATGTTTCACAACTGTGGAAAATTCTAGAATTAAACAAATATGGGAAGTTCAATGTAGTGGTGGCCTACTAAGCAATTTTTTTCAACAAAATAAAAGCAAGAAAATTATCATCAATGGTATTAGAGTGACAAGAAAATCCAGAAAAACGAGGATTTTCCAGATATATTTATAATGGTATATAATGGAATAATGATTTCAAGATATGGCCAACTTATTAAGAACAAACCACTTGCAAATGTATGTGGTTAGGATAGAACTTAAAAGATGAACCTGACAGGTGTGGTCGTGTCCTGATCCATTTGTTTTTCAATAAGTGTCGTTGAAAACTGTTCATTCGCTGTGCTGGAAGAAAAAAGTTTTACAATATAAAGCTTATTTTATGGTGCATGCTAAAGCTATTTTTACCAAGTATATGAAACATAAAAATGTAAAATACAAGTTTACAAATTTCTCATGTTTAGTATTGATAAAGCAATGACAATTTTAATTTATGTTTCTGTGGAAATATGTAAACACACAAGGAGTGACATACACATCTTGTAAAAGGTTGTTTGTGGTTAAGATAGGTTCTTCATCTGGTAAATCAAGTTTGATTCCAACAGTTTTCGTTGAAGATGTAATATCAGGAAGTAGCTCTCCAATGTTCTATGTGTAAAAACCCATTTAATAGATGAAATATCTTATTGCTGGTCTTGTGGGCTACGACTCGGAAGTATAAATCCAGACAGCAACAAGCGCTTCAGACCAGACCAGAATTAATTGGAACTGGAGCAAGATATTAACGGCCTGTATTAACGGTACCAGAATTAATTGGAACTGGAGCAAGATAAACAAATAGAATCTGTAACGACCACCTTCATTACTTTTAGAGATAACCCTAAGAAGACTTAGCAATTAACACACATTGGCAGTAATGGGTATCTCGTATAACATATAATAACATAATAATATTTATCCTGACTTTTACCTTCGAGCACAACTCAGTTGCAGTGTATCCCATCAGTGCCATTGAGAAGTTTGGGTTGATGTGTTCAATCCTCCCGCTGAGATTGCATGTCAGCATTCCATTGATGTCCGTGAAGTACCACACACTAGCATTGTACAAGGTGCCTGTGGTTCAAAATGACGGCCAATATATAATGTGCAGAGAAAAGTTAAATTGCTTGTAATTTAAAAATTTATACCGAAGGGATAATAACTGCTTAACAGTTTATAGATGCGAATACTAAGAGTTCAATTGAATTATGAATGTTTGATCTTACCAGCTTGATTGCTGTCATTTTCTTGATGGATGTAAACTGAAATTGGAATTTGACGACCATCCGCAGTTATGCTTGTAACTTGTTGTTTGCGAACTTTCTGCAACAAATAAACTTGAGTAAGTGAACAAAATTTTCGCTATACAATGTGGGAGACAGCATAGCCCATCCTGGACACATCACGATTATTTTTATATTGCTTACTGGGTGCAACCGTCAAAGAGATAGATTTTGTGTATAGTTAACATACCGGTAGTTCGGTAAAATACAATAGGTAGTTTATTTACCCGGCTTTTACGCATTGTAGAATTTGGCAACAGAAGCGACGGAATGTACTGATGAATGGATGTGTCCACAAGTGTAGAGGATAGTGGGTACCCATGTATGTGGCAGAAATTCTCATCGCAAGATGTTATCATTCCCTAGAATAAAATGAGCGAAATTGTAAAAATTAAACCTATAAATGCAGTTTCAACATAATAAGAAAATAAATTTAACTTTTTTAGAAATTAAAACCAGTCAAGATGTCAAAATTGCAAGTTCCAAAAAAAAGAAATTCAATTTACATGCAGAATCACAACCACTAATATCCAAAAATAAAATCACATTGTATTTAAAAGAATGCTAAATTTAAAAAAAAAGTGTAAAACATAAATACAAAATTTATCACCTAAACAAAGGAATTACATTTTTGTTAATTAGTCAATCAGATTTGTTCTGCGAGTTGTTACTTAATTTGTCTTAATTTGTTATAAAATATTACAGCTTTTTACTAGTTTATTATTTAATAATGGTCTTTAGAATGTATATTTTAGTATTTATGCAACTTATTTTGGTTTAAAAAGTTTTACCATCAGCACTCTGACACACTTGAGATCTAATGTTTACATTATATCTGCTGTTGAAGGGACAGATTCTGTCAATCACGAGAACCCCCAACGTGCCGGTACACGTTTAGGTGTGAATGGATATATCAAATCAACCAACAATACAAACATGTGGGCATATATTAACAAAACAAACCTGTTGGTTAAATTGGAAGCTGCCAACAACTCGAGCAACAGGTTGTAGGATGACGATACATCGAGGTTGTTCACTGTGTCCCTCGATTCTTCGTGCCCACACCGACACTGCAAACACTTCATCTTGTTTCGTCACTGCCTCCATCTAGAGTGGAACAATGTTACAATCTTAACTTCAAACTTATATCGTCCAACACTTATTTATATTATTTTTTTTAGCATATCAGCTTATCTTTATTTAAATAATGCGAGCTTTTATACACTTACTAAAATAACATAAGTCCATTTCAAATATATCTATGAGCACACTTAAATCATATGAGATGGGGGGATGAAAGACATCATGCATCATGATTCAAAAAAATTTCATATTTTGCCAGAAACAACCAATGTAAGAGATGTAATGATTTTTGGTTGGAAACCTATTTATCTAGAAGTAGGGTTTTGTGTGTCACTTACTACTTTTCCCGATACAACAACTTCATTGCCTTGTGTGTCATGTATATCATGTAATATTGCCTCCTTCATTGGGTTGCTGTGTGGTTTATTAAACAAACTGGTGAGTTTGACATTAGAAAGGCCCGATGTATATCCAAACATGGAACATGCATTTGAATTGGCTGTAAGAATCTGTTTGAAACAAAAATTATAAAATATTAATGTATATAAAAACAGAACTAAAATGATAACAAAGAAATAAATTCGAAATAAGGTGTTTGACCAATTTCATTCAAACATTAAATTTACATTAATAATTTAGTTTTAATCATATGAAACAATAAGCATCAAGTAGACTAAAGTAATTCATATACAAAACACTGAACAGCACATTAAATACCCTTGAAGTATCAGCATCGATTGTTATAACAGCTTTGTTGGTTGGTGTGATATCACACAGATTGACTTTCTCCGAAGAATCAATGAAACTATTGAACGACCAAGAAGCTCCTAATGATAACCCTGGAGTGTGTCCTGACATAAAAAACATTTGACATTAAATATACATTAAATATGATGATTAATTTCTGCAAGTGTCAGTGGAAAGCTTGAACTTGGCATTGTGGGCACTTTTGCATAGCAGTTAATTCGTCATACTAATTACAACTATATTGAATTGTTCAGCAATTTTGTAATTTTATTTAAATACAACAACTGGCACCTTCAAGCAGATTAAATTTAAAGATTTATATTCAATATCCATGACGGCAGGTTACTTTATGAACATGTAAATTCAAACAATCATAATTGTGTATAATAAAAAATAATGATGGATTGATATACAATGCAATCTATTTATTCGATTATTATCAAAGCTAAGATCATTTTATTTGAATACCTAATTGTATTAAAATTTAACGTTTTGTGTAAAAGTTGCCCTGTTTTAAACAATATTAAAGCTGAAGGTGTATTTATATATTAAAAACAAGTAATTAATGAACAAAGAAAAAGAAAACACATTAAGTTAGCCAGTGTTATCCCGATCTGCAATATCCACAAAATCATAACTAAAGAACAAAAACATATAATATATAAATATATCAAAAATCAAGACCTTGAACTGTTTCTAGAAACACATGATGAAAAGGATTTTTCAAAATCACTTGCATGGATATCCTCTTGTAAGAAGTGGTTTAGATAGTCTTGTGAATATGTGCATGCATTTACTTCCTTGCCTAATAAAAATACAAAATTTATTATGATTGAACATAGCGTACTGCAGATAAACAAACTAATATCAACCCACACCACTTTTTTAAAAAGGATTAAACATTTAACCTTTATATACCATTAGGTGATAACCCACAACCCAAATTAGGCAGTACCTTGTACGTTGTACTGGTATCTCTTACCTGTAAACTTGCCCAATCCAGTTACATATTTGCTTTCCTTTTTGTTTTTCTTTAATCTTGGAAATGATTGGTTGAGCTCAAACGAATTTTGAAATGAAGTCAGAACTCCAAACTGCTTAGCTCTCAATTCCTTGTAGTCTGGGTATTAAGATTTTAATTTGGATTTTGTAATGAGATATTACCATTTGATTACAACAGGGGTCGGCAAACCCCAGGTAGAGATTTTGTCATGGCTGCCACATGATTTGACACACACGCAAAACCTATACTATAAGTTTTCCATATTACACTAACCCACTAAACCCTAGCAGCTCTTTACTCTTTATTAGGGCTGCGAAAAATTAACGGTTAATCACGGTTAACCGTTTTTATGGTTAACCGTCACGTCAAATTTTAACCGTTTAACCGTTTTTTAACGTTATTTTACCGCACACATTTAATTGGGCGTAATTGCGTTTTAATAATCTTCGAAATATACATAACTCCGTTCACACGTTGATTGTTTCATTATTACGTAATATAAGCAACCATTCACACGTCGATTGTTTGATTGTCAACGTAATATATGCACCATTCACACGTCGATTGTTTGATTGTCAACGTAATATAAGCAACCATTCAGACGCTGATTGTTTGATTTTTAACTCATTATTATGCATTGCAATCAAAGTTATACTATGTGTCTTAAGTTGACGTTTAAAAACTATAAAGTAACACATAAATAAGACCCGATAATGCTGGATCACGCGCGTTATTTCTTTGCTGCTCTTTACGGCTGCCTGAACTTTTTTTGCCAAAAACGGTGCCGACAGTTAACCGATTATTTTTACATCAGTTAACCGTTTTTTAAATTAACCGTTAATTCGCAGCCCTACTCTTTATTAACCTTAAACCTCTAATCCTGTGCAAGACCAACTAATGGTAACCTCATATACATTTTGTTAGTTTAATTGCAACTCAATTGCCCCTGGAATTCTTTCAATAGTGCTTTTTGTTCAGTATGGAAAGTACGACAGCTGCACACTCGAGTTTTATTTTCCTGCGTCTTTGCACACTTGGGTAATTTCATACGCGTTTGCGAGCTGGCGGACAGGTGATTGTTTCTTTATACTGAGCGTCCGCTTATATGAGAAACAAACCAACGGTGGGTCTGCTCGTGAGCGTGTGTGTTGATCCGGCCTTACGTTATAAACTTAAACATCGTATAATTTCCAACAAACCTGTAAACCTACCTCTGGACCTCGGGTAGTTTATTGTTAGTACATTTTTTGTTATGTAGATAGATATGTTAGCTGACAGACATGATAGATTTAGGATAGAATAATATGTTTGTTTAAGATTTTGGTAAAACAGTAATAAAAAGATTGTGTGCACACTTGAAGTGTGCACACTTGGACGTTTGCACACTGCACACTTAAATATTTGGAGATGCGACTAGAGACAGAACGGCAGTCTGACTTTTCTCTGCTGGGTGGCGCTATTTATATTTTTAGAATTATCTGGGGAGTGACTATTTTCAAGTGTTAAGCGGCTGAGCGGTACCTCTAAATACTCCGGATCGCTTGGACCGCTTGGATCGCATGGAGCGCTTGAATCACTTGGAGCGCTTGGATCGCTTGGATTACTATACTTCGAAATTACAAAAGCCATGATATTAATGTTAGGGTTGGGGTTAAAGTTAGTTCTGGGGTTGAGATTAGTGTTTGGGACAGGGTTAGAATTACTTTCCATAACAATCTGAGTGATCCAAGCGGTCCTGTAGTATTTAGAGGCACCCGCGACTGAGTGGGCTTATACTAGTTTTCGCACTTACGAATCGTATTCCTCGTTAGTATAGTGGTAAGAGTCGCCGCCTGTCACGCGGCAGACTGTGGTTCGATTCCCCGGCGGCAATATATTTTTCGGCTTTTTTAACTCTTTTGTTTCTTAGTTATACACAAACTCATCATAACGCCGCATTCAGCTTGTCTGAGCATTTTTGGAATTTTTCCAAGCATTGGCTAAAGTAAACGATCTCTTTGCAGTTTTTTGATTGTAAACACTATTTACTTAAAATGCGTAAATGGTGTAATAAACATGGGGCTAGAGTTAGTGTTAGTCTTGCGGTTGAGTTTAGTGTTTAGGAATGGGTTAAACTTAGTGTCCGTAATTTTAGTTAGTAGTTTCCCTCCTCCCCGCTTTAGTACAGCTGATAAATAGCGCCATCCAGCAGAGAAAAATCAGACTACCGTTCTGTCTCTAGACGCATGTAATATTTGGTGCGTGCACACTTGAGATCTCTGCGTAAAGTGACATACTTTCCATACAGGCTATTTGTGACCACAAATGCCCTTTCTTTTTTCATTTTCTGAAGTTCGAAATTAGATTTTTATGTAATTGTTTTCAGACACCAAAGCGTGCAAATTTACCTTACCAGTGTTAAGGTAATGAAGTATTAACTTGCACTTCTATACACAATCTTAATCTCCAATAAAAAGGTCACTTTCTTGTACTTTTTTATTTTTTGAGGTTTGCCGCGCATTTTTGTTGTTTTGTCCTTGTGCATGCATATCATACAAGCAGCTATGTAGATATTTGGCCGATTGCTAGACTCAAATGACACAAACTCACCTGGTATGGCTGGTGGCAATGGCCCAACATGCTGGAACATTGGATCCATATTTCCACTTTCAAAATGAACTACTTAATATTCACGATTATTTGATCTGTAAATTACAGTTTGTACCAATTTAAGTGCTTTAAGTAGTCGTTCAGGTCTAAGGATTCAAAACATTTCTGACCACAATTGAATTGCCAGAGTGTAGGAAAGATATCGACCAGTTCGAAGTACTTTATTCACAACTACACTTTCACAAAAAAATGATGTAGCCTAACAAAATTATTTTTATTTTTAATAATTGGAAGCTAAAAATATTATTTATTTTACCAACATGTTACTTTGCGTCGTTCAAACATCAGAAACAATAAAAAATGCAAAACAAATCGTAAGACCCGCCAAACATTGAAATGGTATATGGAGACATTATTTGCACACACGGTGGAGCTATGGAGAAACGGTAATAGTGTGAAGCAGTCGGCTGCCCGGCCTTCGCAACGTAGCCTTATAGTACATAGTATCCTAGAATAGTTTCCACTTGTTTAGGCTAAATAAAAATTTAACTATATTCTGAGAAAGAGAGTTTTCTAACTTTATTTGTAAATAAATAACTTGGAGAGAAAGGAAGCCAGAAACACAGAAGATGCGTATTTTTCCACTTTGATGTGAAAAAAGCACTATTGTAAGGGCTGGCCAATTTTCAATTTTTAAGAAAAATTCCGAACATAAAGATGGAAAACGTTTTCCTACAAAAACTGCATAAGCTACTTGTATTGCTCGGCGGATTATCCTTTGTTATGATCGTTTTTGCGATGGCAGCTCCGTTTTGGAAAAACACATTATCTCAAGAATCACTTCAGATTTACAATACTGTGTATGGTTTCGATGGATTGTGGATGCAATGCTTATTTTCTGCTGGAAGAATTCAATGCATTCAAATCGGATTGATACCGAGCCAATACACCAGCGGTTCAAATGCGTTCGGTAGGTTCAAAACATGTCACTTACCACTGTTTCATTGTTTGATTTTTTTCTAATTTGCATTCTTTTTTATTATAACAACAAACAGTTTTACTTTTTTATACTGTAGTTTAAATTAGTTCATTTTTGTCGCTTCATATACACTGAGACGACACACCGTTGTTATTATTAAACAAGACAAAAAGATGGAAAAATTATGGCACATTAATTTTATAATTATTTAAAATGTGTAGGTGTAAGTAATATGGAAGAAATGGCTGAAAAAAAGCTTTACATTAAAAAACGCAGCAGAAATAAAACATAATATAAGAAAAATTAAAGAAGAAAATTTAAAAGGCGTCAAAGAAAAATTCGCAATGCATAAACAGCTTTGTACTGAGATGGAAAGAAGAATTTATTGAGAGAGGAGTAAAATCATGTGTGCTAAAATACCAAAATATATTATGGAAGTTTGATCAAATGACTGTATGGTTGCGACAATGTTCATCTACAAAGAGTAAACAATATATCACATGCTTTTCCAGGAGTGATAGAGTTTTGCACCATCTCGGTAGTAAATAAACGATTTGCGTTGCCGAGATACCACTTTTTGGTGGAAACTATATTATCATGCGATCACGTCATCGAAATTAATTACGCAACAGTCGACGTGATTCGTTCATAGTCCTTAAACATGTAAGGAATACGTTCCTACGGATATTTGGACAACGATATTCAAACTGGATTTTATTGTTGAGATTAGCATAGTTGAGCATACAAAAGACTATTTTGGAAATTGAATGCACAATCGAAGTTAGACAATTATTTTCATTTATTCTATAGGTTTGTGGCTAAGAAGATAGTTTTGTATTTTCAAATTTAAAACTAGAAACGTTATAAAATGGCATACAAACAAAGCCAATTTGATGATGAGGGCGATAGAGAAGGACCAACTACCAGCACCATTCGTACAATTTCTTTTGTCTTCGGCTTCATCGCATTTATTAGTTTTATATTCTGCTTGGCTGCTCCGTATTGGCGCACAACTTCAACTTGGGGCAGTGCTCTCATAATTTCAAACATATGGGCGTTTGAAGGAATCTTCCTAACCTGTGTCCAGAACAGTGGTGTACAAGGAAACAACGAGTGCTACCAGATGCCCACGTTCGCAGGTTACGGAGCAGGAAGCTATGGCACAGTCGGATCAAGCACCGGCTTTATGCCTGGTGGAGTGTACTAGTAAGTGGTTGCCATTTTCAAGCATTAATATACACCTAATTGGGTTTATATAATTTATATATATTTTAAAGTCGTAGTAAACCGCTAGATAAACGCGCCAATTGTATGTCCCAATTAACTTTTTGATCCGCGTAAAAGTAAGGAGAATATTATTAACCTCCGTTTAAACAAGATGACGCGAAAACATGGTATCCGGGATACGAGCGAAATTTGTCTTCAGTATAAGGAGGATCAGTTGTGTTAACCGCAGTGTAACACGTATTATACGAGTCTAAATATTATAAAGGTCTGGTTGCGACATTTATTAAAAAAGGTTCGCCAGTGTTGTAATCAAGTATTTTTATAATTTTAAATTCAGGTTTAGTAAGTCAAGCTAAAGTTCTCGTTGTCAGCTGTTATTTTTATAATTCCGAACATTCCCACGAACAACTGAAAATAACTTACAGATGTTACAAATTTATCTAGCTATAAAATATTTTAATGAACTAAACGGTTTGCACTCAAGTTAGGACAGTTTAACTGAATATGAAAATATTTTTTGTACCCTACCCTAACGAATCCACTAGAATTATCTCAACAAGTTGCCAACATACTCGCAACAGCGTCGAGTCAAGCCAAGGTTTTACAGAATAAGACTCAAGTCGCATTACTACACTGCGATTCGTACAAAAATTATTGTACTGGGACAGAAAGAAACATTATTTAATAAGTATCTCCTGTAAATTGTTGTTTTAATTTTGTATTTAAAAAGCAGGAAGACCGATAAAAATAAATCATGGTAAATTACAACAATGAGTTTTATACAAACAACGACTATGAGGAACACAGAGAAGGGCCTACTTCGGTCAACGTCCGAAGAGCAGCCACATGCCTGGGATCTTTATCTCTTGGCATTTTTGCATTTGTTCTCGGCGCTCCGTACTGGAGAACATCAGCAACATGGGGTGCAGTTTCAGCGATTACCCATATTTGGGAATTTGAGGGTCTTTTTCTAACGTGTGTTCAAACCGGCGGTGGGCAGGGCACAAGCCAGTGCTATCAAATGACCGCTTTTATGGGCGCTGGGACGACATCTAACGGCTATAACTCTGGATACGTCGGATATACATACAGTAAGTCAGAACGATATTTAAACGCTATTTCACCAAACGAACTCTGAATTACATAATTTTGAGCAGAATTATGATTTATGCGGATATCTATCCAAAAATATTACCAGCCAATAAAGTGGTCAGCTGTTACTAACGTAATTGGATTTACAATCCGAATATAATAATTGGACAATTGGCCGAACTGTGCGATAAACTCATTACTTTATGTTTTGAAACATTGACAATTATTAACAAATTCCCAACAAAATAAACATAACTATGGCATAGAGATACGGACAAAATATGGTAGTTTCTAAAGGACCAAATATTAATGTTTAATTATTAACTAAGGTTTTCGAATTGATGTATTCAAGCAGACTCGGTTATGTTAATGTTTTGCGAAGCTCTCTTTGTTTTAGCGCAATGATAAAATTTGATAGTGAAAGGCATATGGTATTAGATTTCGAATGAGGAAGCACAGCCAGAGAAAAGAAAATAAACTAAAGTCATTTGACACGTTAGACAAGTACACGAATTTGGAAAAGATCGTATCGGATTAGAATACCAGAAAACGGATACAGTAGTTACACCAACGGCAGTCAAGTTTTTCAAAAACAGACTGGAGACAAATTCTTTTACAAAATGGCGGCTGTGAGCAATACTTTAGTTACCATATCTACTGTGCTTGGGACAATATCAATGGTAATGATACTGGCCGCTATGGTGGTACCAGAGTGGCGAGTCAACTCGGTAGTTGCATCCGAGGTCAACATGAACATGGTGCGCGCCAGGGAAGGGATTTGGATTCGATGCATCTCGTATTCGTATACGTATTGGAACTGTGATATGTATGATGTGGCGCTCATCGGATTACCTGGTAGGACTCGGCAGAATGGAATGCCGTTTGGAATAATTAGGAACCATTTGTTCAATTCAGTTTTAAACCTTCAAATGTTTCTTTTCCATGGCATTCACAGTAAACCTTTATGCAAAATGATTTTTAAGATTTCTTGCCGCAGTACAGAATGCTTATCTACCTGATAGGACATTTAAAGAATTTTAGCGGGGGTTACAAGTCATTGAATATAAAGGCGGATGTTAAAAAACTTTATAAACCCAAATTTGAATATATTTCGAACCCTTTTTTTCGTGGTTTGGTCGTTTTTAAACGCAAAAATCCGTTTTTTACTTCGTTCTTCGAGCGTTGACGCATTAAAATTCAATAAATCGGAGGCCTTTAAAATCACATGGAAATTTCAGTGAACGTCTAATTTTACCATATTAATAGGTATTTTATATGATTTGTTATAAAACAATTTTTAATTTCAGCATATTTAAACGCCTTCCGAGCACTAATGATAATTGGCTTCATCGCGTCGCTGGGTGGGGTCGTATGTTCAGTGCTCGGGATGAGGTGTGCAAGCGTTGTTGATGAAGAAAGTAAGACAAAGAGATGGATCGTCATCATTGGAGGCATTTGTCACCTCTGTGCTGGTATGATAATCTTGTTGTTATATTGTTTGTAGAACTTGTTTACCAAGTCTTGCCTTCAAAGCAAACTAATTTAATGCATGTTGAGCGTGTATTAATATGACGATTTGGGTTTGAAATGCATAATGATACCACTCTTTTCACAATTTTCTATTTTCCGTAATCTGGGAACAGTCGGTTGTCTTGACATTTGCGTGATTTGGTTTCCCTCAGAGTCAGACTGATTTGTAGTCCAGTAGTTTCTGTACAGTGATTGCGTCAGACCAACAGCTGGAAGCTGACGTGATGACCAGCAGGTTGATGGGTAAACAAGCATGGACATAATATAACACCATAACAACTCCGAATTGTTTAGTTAGTTTTAACGTACGATTTAAATAAAACACCCTTAGGTTAGTTTCTACTGTGATGTATGTAGGAATGCGAACGGCTTGTTTAAGCCTGTCTATGTAGATTTATGCCAAGTAAACACGCTAGCGATGTATTCGAGATAATGTCTACTTTTTTCATGTCAACATTGCTTGGAGGTGAACGTAATAAATAGTTCGATTGTGATGTCACCGACGATCTGCTCCATTTTTTGTTACTGTGGATTATATCAGCTTCAATTAACCATTCTACCTAACAAACATATAATTATGGTATCGGCTATAGTATAGTTACATTCAAATCTGGCAAGATCTGTATAGTCCTGTACAAGCTAGAATGTTTTAGGACTGCTCTTGTTACTGTAAATTTAGGTTTATCTGTAAACGACACGCCCGATGAATCAGCAACCCTAAACATATGCCTACCCTCATTTCATCTAAAACATATTATACCAAAGGCCACTATAACTGCTTTGTGATCCCATTTTTGGGGCCAAACGCAGTGATTTTAACGAGAAGTGTACAAATCATGGTACCGTGAGATAGCTTACATTAAATTTGTACACCGAAAATTCAGCACTTAATTCACTGCAAGTTTCATAAATAATTGGTTGTGCTAAACATCCGACCATGTGACCATTCAGGCAGTTTACACCGAAATAATTAAAACCTTCAGTCACTTCGACCCAATAAGTTCCAACTTTTATTTCGCTTTACCATTCCTGCTTGCAGGTAGATCTCACTGCGCTTTCACGCTCCCAGTATACGTGACCTGATACTGCGTGGGAGTAATAAGTTGACACTCGGCGCCACTTATCTTCCACTTTCATTATTTTAAGAGTTGTGTTGGTACCATGCCAACAATATTAAAAAGAAATTCAGTTAGCGGGAAATTTACAATCACAAAAACCATAATAAATGTTGACTACAAAAAGGAACATGATCACAACTAATTGATTGTTCTGCAAAATTGTATCGATTTGCTATAACGCGCCGAATCTTAAGTGTGGCGCTTTGGTATAACTTCCGCTGCTTTTCAGTATTGCAACCGCTGAGTTGCCAGTAAGGGATTTTTAAGGTATAGTGCTGGGTTGCAATAAGATATTTTACTGTGTTAAGCCACGTATTTACATTTCTATTCATAGTGAGAGTGCAATCATATGATTGCTCAGGATTATATGTCATGGTATCATTAGAACGCATCGTGCGGTTTTTGTTAATAATTATTCTCAACCGCCTACATGGTTCTGTGGGTTCTTAATATACAGTCTTCCGCAGGATTGCTGACTGGTGTTTGCGTGTCGTGGTACGCCGCATTGGTTGTGTGGGAATACTACTCACCATACTATCAAACCCAGAAGCTCAAGTACACCTTGGGTGCTTGTCTCTACGTAGGATGGGTGGCCATGCTGTTTGCACTTGTAGCTGGTTGTCTTATGACCTGTTGCGCATGTTGCAACAAACCGGCGGATAGCAGCAATACCTACGCTTACAAACCAGCTAAAGCGCAAAAGGAAAACTTTTCATACCCCCCAGGTAATTAGGCTATTATAAGACTCTTTTTAACTGTCATTAAATTAAACAACAATTGGTTAGTTAATTTGACGAGTATACTCTAGAGCCGATGGCATATCCATAATCTGCGTGTTGTCCAGTACAGTTCGTGGCCTACTTAACTGTTTAAAGATGAGACGAATTTTACTAAAAATTCACAGAATCACAACATATGTTATTTTGTTGTTTTTTTTTACAAAGCCAAGTTTTGAACCCATGTTGGGCTATGTACAAGGACCGTTTTTGTAAAGAAGTCGGTTTATGTATCGGTCGCGCTAACCATTCAACCACACGACCGTATACGAATCGCGGCGTATGTTCGTTCCTTATAACAAATTCTTCTTTCAGAACCTGCCATATACCGAAGCGACCCCATAGTCGAAAAATCGAGGTACGAGCGCAAGCCCGACTATCATCGGACTTCGTCCAAGAGCAGAAGGTCAAACAGAAGAGATGATGTTTCGAGCGATTCCAGCAGGTCCAGCAGCCCTACAACCCGACACAGCAGAAGTCACAACAGCAAGAGAAGCCGCGGAGCGAGTGATAGCATACATGCTAGCGGTTTCGTGTGAAGCAACTTTATTCCGTTTACACCACACATGTAGCATGTACAGCGCACAATCATTGGACCCGAAACCCTGTCGTTGTTTCTTTCTTTTTTATATATACCGCACGCTCTTTTTGTTAAAAAATATAATCACTTAACACTGCGGTTTTCTATAAACAACAAAGACATTAATATTATCAAAATGTTTAAAATTATTTGACGAAGACGCTAAAGTCTGCGAAAAAATATGACGTATGAAAACCAATTTAATTAGAATGTAATTGTGTACATCATTTTATGATAATAAAAACTGTTACAGGAACATTGTCATTACCCTTAAGGCTGCACCAATGTAGCATATTCAGGCATAATGTGCGGGTGATACCTACCCAGCTGTTTTGTGATTTGTGACCCACATTACCATTCTATAAAAGCATAGCCCCAATGTATAATCATTTTATTTAACAATGTTGTAGGTTAATTATATCCGACTGTCATTAAACACTGACAGAGATAAGACAAATAAAGTTCACGATATGCCTACAATTTAACAGCTTGTATAATTTTTTTAGAATGTCATTGATGCCATCCAAATTCTTAGCGAGTTTCTTAATGTAATACCGGGAAACATGTGTTTTGAACTACACGCCATTTCACCACTTGTGTAATTAAATTCTCGTTAGACTGATGGAATGTCAGGGGCACGACTAAATGGTTGGCCAAAACGAAGCAATAAATCGCTAATTTCGACAGTTTCTGCTGTTAGTTCTTACATACAGACTACCTGACGTGTTCTAGGCGTCGACTTTCCATTAACAAGCAATATTTCATACCTCTTTTGGAAAAAAATCTCAGGTAGTGTTAGACTGTGGAGTAATTAGAACCGTTAAAACAGAACAAACCAAGAGGTATTCAACTTCGTTAAATAAAAAATATAGTTTGCATTTAAATCTGTTATTGTCAGCAGTTTTTTTTTTATTTGTAACCAGTTAGCCAGCTCGCTTACAAATAATTGTACAACAAGCGTAATTTCTTTTTTTAAACTCCTTATCGTAGTTGGTCCGTTCACATGCAACTAATAATCTCAAAATTAAAACTTATGTTTGATCAACATTAAATAAAAGAGGAGGTTCATTATATTAGAGAAATTTATGCCGGTTAGTTCTTGGAATTTCTTGGCCGGTAACGTATGTCTGATAACCATGGATCAAGTTTGACATTTTTTATTAGTTTTTAACCGACCACAAACCATTAGGCCTATATAACGCCGCGTCGTTACGAGTAGTGGTGCAATTATTACCATGCGCTTAATATCATAGGAAGAAAAAACATCGTTAAAGCCTTTCAAGGTACTGCAATTTCGTTTATTGCATTCGTGACCTTCGTAGAAAGGTGTCGTCGTACTTGCTTGGAAACTGTAAAAGCAAACATGGCCTGTAGCCAAGTAAAGCGGATATATAACAAAGTGTCAAATTTTAGCTTTGAAAATACGGTTCTTAACTAAAAAAGAATTAACATATTCTAATATAAGGAATTCTTGCAGTCATACATATCGTTTAAGAAGAATATGAAGAATTTATTTAAAAACTTGATATTGGCTACAGTGACAGTAGTGATTTACGTAATCTCATTAACTACTGGTGAGATAAACGCTGGAAAGGTCTATAACACAGAGGTATGTAATGAGTGTCTGTTCCAGGTTTGAGTTGTTTGAACTGTCGATCAAGCAAGTCGCTGGCTGCATGTTATTCGGAGGGAAGAACCGAGCAATGTTGGCAACGGGACCATGTAAGTTCAACGAACAATAAAGTTATTTTACCCTGCCTAAAATAGGACTAGTAGATGTTACCGGGCCCGGTTTCGAAATTTTAATGGGTTCGGTATTACGTACGTTTTTCAACGGGATGCTGCATTTGAATTGTCGAGCTAACCATTTGTTTTTTTACTACTTTTTCTACACCAACCGCTCTTGCGACCTACTCGAAAGTTATTACAAAATATGATCTGTAAAATGTTAGCGGTTGTAAATGAATTTTGTATGTAGCGTATGAGAAATGTTCTCATTAAAAATGACTCTATATAAAATTAATATTATAATTGTGACGTCACATGTCCAGGTTTGCTACACCGAAGTGAGATACGAGCAGCGGGATATTTCAACTGGTCTCTACACACACGCACGCGTGAACGCCGGATGTAAGCAGAAGTCCGCTTGTGTAAATAACGAGCGACGGAACTCTATAAATTGCTACCACGGCTGGTGGGAAAATCCACAAAGATGCTACCGATGTTGTAAAAGTCAGGATTGCATCGGGGAACGAAAAGTTCGAAAACGGCCGGCTTGTCAGCAAGGTTAGACTTTTAATACCCCACCATCGCGGGCGCGGTGCATAACTTAATAGAAATGATAATATTGTGTTTAATAATAAATATAAAACGTCAACAATTTCGTGGCTGCTGCTTTATTAACTCCATCATAAAAGTATAGAATTTTATTAAAGTGATATTTCAGCGATGGTACATTATTTCAACCGCTTCGATGCCAACGAGAACGGTTTGGTGGAGTTGTGGGAAGCGAACTTGCAATCATCTGGTCGAGCGATGACTATATCTTTCTTTGCTTCTATTCTTGCTGCTAATAGTAGTTTCAAGGAAAGGGGTGCAACCCTGTCCATGTTTTCTGATGTCATGTCGGCCTGGCTTGAAGAAAGAAAACTGGTAGGTTGTGCCCGTGCAGTGTAACGTCTATAGCTTATGCTTTGCATATAGCGGTATGGTATACTCTATCAACAAGCAGTTATGATTATATTTTCGTAATAAGTAAAGCATTAACCCACTAAGTCGACAACGTTTTTGTATAATAAACTTATATTCACAGTTAGTTCGACTCGTGCTGTTCCCATACATATGCTTATTCTTCCATTGGATCAACTTTTACCCACAGGTTGCAGATAAAAACGGCAATGGTAAAATTTCATTCTGGGAGTTCTATTGGTTCTTAAGAAGTGAAACACAGATGATGACAAGAGGACGTGCTGGCAAACAACTCGCCGAAAGAATGTTTAATGATAATGTTGGGCCCGATCGCCAACTTGATTTTTGTCAATTTTTGGACGTTTATTCGACCAAGGTCGCAGAAGAATTTACTGGTAATGTATGGCTTAATATAATATCTTCACTATATAGGCTATCACACAGGCTATTATAGCAACAATACGAATGTATATATTGCGTCTATATCTCCACAGTTATAAGATGCAAATCAACCCTGTACACCCCGCGTCATGGAACCAAGGTCTGCACCAACAAAGACATCACTGGCAGCATTTGTACTTTTACATGTCAACCAGGATATCGTATGATTGGAAACGAAACAGCCATTTGTGCCAGAACTGCCCGTTGGTCGGCCACAACTCCAATATGCGAGAGTTAGTAAAATTGTTTAAAAAAATTATATTTTTACTATATTGTTGAATTATGTCATACACTACAAAAATTGCGTACAAAAGTATAGATATATTCCTATATACAAGACGCCAGGGCGACTTGTTGTTTCTATTTAATTACATTGTTTTGCTTGTTAAAATGTGTTTATTTCCAATATCTTAGGGATCCAATGCTTTCCTAAAAGCATGAAGATGAATGGTGGACAAGTCACGTGCACAAATTCAAACTTCGCCTTCAGCCAATGCCGCACCGAGTGTCACGAGTCACGTGGTTTCGTTATGAGTGGCGAAGCGACGAAGACGTGCAACGCGAATGGAACTTGGTCGCGAGAAGAAGCTTGTTGCTCTAGTGGGTGATTCTTTTTTAATAAGCCCATTTCTAAAACACTGTTATATTATACAATTCGGTAGCAATATAACATCAGGGAATATCACATAAGTTGCACAAGTTCGATTTTTGTAACTAAGGCATTTTGTATATTGTATGTCTACTGTTCTTACAAACTTATTGGGATAAGTCGTTAGCAAATAAGTGCAGACTTTCGAAAAATTGATTTACAGTATTCACATCCACCCGTGAAGTTGTTAATTGTGACAACACAATCGTCAAGTAAGTTTTTTTAATCGCTTGCTACATAGCATAACATCTCAGATAAATATTAAAATTAGCATATCAGGCTGTGTCAACGAGATGCCGAAACGAAAGACTGATTTATCGAGCATTTAAAAAAGAAAGTAAAATCATTTTTGAAGAACCAATAAAAAACAACCGTCGGTAGAAAATGACGGGCATAAATAAATAGAACCGAGTTGAGGTTGGGTAAACGTTTTTTTTTGTTAAGAACGAAACGTCAGAATTCATGAAACAAAGATCACGTCTAAAGCCCAAATTTCCGATACATAACGGTATGAATGCTTTATACTTTTAATTATTTCAGGACCGTGTCCCCCATACGCGATTTTGGATATCATCTTGATATTCGACAGTTCAAGTTCTGTAGGTCTCGAAAACTGGAAAAAGCTGATGGATTTTTGCGCCGAGATTGTCGGCTCCTTTACCATCGACCTGGAACTTATGCGCGTAGGGGCGTTTCGGTATAACAAAGTAAGGAACGAAAACATTTTATGGCAGAATAGCCGATCTTACAATGTAATTGCAGATAGTGGACACAGCCACCGAAGTTTTACTAGGAGAAGTCGGTAGTTTCGCCGAACTCAAATCAAAAGTGCATAAGATTCCTTATAACGGTTCCGGTAAGTAAAATAGCATAAAAGCTGTTTATCACCTTTGTGTTTACTTTTGCAACTTTTAGGTACGAAAACTGGGAATGCGTTAATGCATGCTTACAACTACAGTCTGAACACGCCAGGCAACCGGCCGAACGTTCGAGACGTTGTTTTGCTTTTCACTGACGGAGTTTCACACGATGACGTAGCTACGCCAGCACGCCTGTTGCGGCAAAGAGGGGCCGATGTGAGTTGGAACCAAACTAATACCATATTTAGTGCTTTTAGAAAGATTGCATTAAGCTCGATATTTCGCATACTTCGATATTGGTCTGCCCATTTAAATTTTTTAAACACTGGTGCGAGAGAACTACCGTCAAAAACCCGGTACAGGGAAATCGCTGGACAAAAACGGCACCCAGTTATACCCACCAATTATAAAGGATAATATATAATAGGATATTCAAGTTTATCCGAGTGTATGGAAGAAACAAAAAGAGTGCTTATTAAACGGACAATCGTCAGATTACCTCGCAAATAAGTATTGCTCGCCTTCATCCAATTATCAACTTTATAAAACTGATAAATAATTTGAACATTATGTTTTTATTAGATTATTCAGAATAAATAAATAACAGCCTATAACAACAACAAAAATCATTTCAAAAACAGTGCGAACAATAATTTCAGGTGAACGTGGTTGGAATAAAGAATATCATGGGACGGTTGAATGTTGAGCAAATGAGATCGATAGTTAGCGAGCCGATTCAAGAACACATCACCATCATATCTGGCGGCTTCAAAGAGCTAACATCGGCATTTGTACGGCGAATATCGAAATTAGTTTGCGGGAACCCGTGCAAGTACGTTTATAAAAGTTTTTTTTGCAATAAACATGGGATATTCAGGTTTATTCCTGCGAATGGAAAAATTAAGGGGTTTGACACACAGGCAATCGTCAGATCACCATTCATGTTTATTCCTGCGAATGGAAAAATTAAGGGGTTTGACACACAGGCAATCGTGAGATCACCATTCATGTTTATTCCTGCGAATGGAAAAATTAAGGGGTTTAACACACAGGCAATCGTCAGATCACCTCGCGCCCACCGTGTGTTTACCGGAGCTTTTGCAGTGTGTTATGTATTATTCACACGTTCCTTCAATTTAGTAAAAACCCATCATTTTACTGGGTTCAGGCAATGTCCGTTAATTGCCTTGAGGTTGTCTTACATCTCATTCTTTACCTAACCTTTGAAATATGCATAAGAAAAACAATCCTTTTTTACATAAAATTAAAGCAAATCAATTTGAGCTTCTTATGATAGCTGATGGTAGGCACGATATTACACGAAATCTTTATAAAGTTTCTTTCAATGCCGAAATTCATTTGTTCCAATGTTTTTCAGACATCTCATTTCATGATCAGTGCTTGTGCCGAGGTACATAATGTAAGCTGCTGCAATCCCAGGCGTTGTGGGTTTTTTCCCTCTTATTGTTGAGTTTTATTTTTCGCTGCGCAAACAGGGTTTCCTGTTGATATGTCTTTTTAAATTAAATAAAACAAAAACCTGTGATTTATAATTGGGAGTCAAAATATATTTAATGTAAGTTATTTTTTTATTCTTCAAATTTAAAAAAAATTAACACAATTTAGTATAATGCAGATTTCTACTTATTTCAACTTAAAATGAACTCACCGTATTCTTGGTCTCCTTGTTTCATGCAGTTGTCTGTAACTCATTTTCCAGTGCAGCAATTTCTTTTTTTAATTCCTCGTTTTCCATATTGACCCTCGTGAGCTCGAGTTTGTGGTTGCGATTGGCAGCTTCAATGTTGTGCAGCAGAGGGGAGGTAATACTCTCCATTATATTACACAAACTCTGTGCATGGACTGATGCATTGTGGATTTGTGTCATAACCTCATCGCCACTCGACCTAAGCACAAAGATTTGCTTCTACTAAATGGCATCACAGAACGGCTCTTTTCATGCAATTAAAAGCACTAAAACTAAAAATGATACTTTCCGACCTACTTCTTTGCCAAAATTATAAAATCAAAAAAACTACTGTGAATAAAAAATATACTACTATGAAAATAAAGATTGGTTAATCTCATAATAGTTATTCTTAAAGATTGTCCCATTTTAGCTATAATGCTGTTATAGATTTATTCTTGTAGATACATATAAGCAGAATATATAATAAAAAAAATCTAAGCTCAACTTAGCTGTAAAATAAGGTAATGATCTTGGAAAAAATAAGCTTTATGTTAAAGAAATTATAAATGTTTTTAAATAATCTAAAACACTGGTAGAATTTTGAATCAAACATTACAATGAAAAGAAAGCACATATGGCCTTACATTTATTAAATGGGCATAACATAGGCAAGACACATAAATTTGCTTAACCCTGCTTTTTAATTCGATGGTGAGCACAAGATATTGTAATGAATACATCGAATAAATATGAGACTCATATCCTAGCATAAATCGAATACTATGCCACACCAAATTGAACCGACCCTGCATGCCATATCATACATTTCACTTTCCTCTTGGATTAATATCTTTGGGAGATTTGTCAGTGTTTGAAGGTTGAATTCACTTACACTTTTGTTGCGTTCTATGTACATGGGTATTTCAATTCCTTGGTATCTGGATAAATGATATTAACACAATAAGGTAAAATGCGGCCTTAAATAAAACTAAAAATAACATAAATCTAAATGACAGACAAATAATTTCAACAAGGCCTAAAAACAAAACAATTTAACTCTTTTAGGAATTTCTTGAACGACACACCCTTATTTACACATATTGTATAGAAAAGAGAACTAACCACAATAAAATAAATTTAATGCAGGCAATACAAAGATTTTACGTTAAAAATAATATGACACAAGCTGGAGATATATGATTTGCACACAAACAATAACACATGTTACCAATGTGGATGGTTCACTGACAGGAGAACTTACTTTGGGGGTTCCCATTCAGATGATGTTCGTTCAGATTGAAAACAAGTGGCTTCAAATGTTTGCTGCAAAAATTTGGAATAGTTTAAAAATCAATGAGATTCACAGATATGCATAGCAACTCGTGAATAAAACTTGATGTTTCTTGAAGAGAACAATTATTAGGTAGAATAATTGGGGAGTTAAGAATGTTTCCATGCAATAAACTTAAATGCAATAATAGCCATTGCAAAAACACTGCAATTTCTCAGGTAATGCAACTATAATTTAACTTATGTACAGCATATGAACAACTTTAGATGACTCACCAAATGTGCCTTGTTTTCATTAAAGCAGGAGAATATAAGGCCAACAAATGTTTGATCCATCATTTGGTACATGGCTTGCGTTTGAACATCTGTGTACATTAAAAAAATATATTATCTTTTACCGGTACACAACTACTGTAATATTTCTATAAACAGTTACAATTTAAGTAAAAGTTTTATCTTTGATAGTAACTACATGTTTATATTAATCAAACAATTTTTGATATGAAACTTTTATGATGACAGAGTAAACACATTTCAGTCAAAACAACAATTAATTTAATCGGACATGGCTGTTAATTTTGGATGCCAGTATAGAGAAATATGGATGACCTGTAATAGAATACAATTTTTATTTTTGTTTCTTTCGCTGCAGCGTTTACCACCAATAATTTAAAAATACATGTCGTATATTATATATATATATATATATATATATATACCAAAACAAATATGGCGTTAACTGAAAATCCCACAATTAACCAAACAAATAATAAATACTGTGGCAAGATACTACAGCAAAACAGGAAGGCACAAAAAAAACTAAAAGTTATCTAGTTTGGTGCCTGTAACCATAACTTTTTACCATTTAAACCAAATAAACTATTTTAAACTCACCAACATGTGATGGCCAAACAGTGATATGAGGGTGGGAGTGATACCAACCTACGATTCGTAGTGGCAGGCCACTTTTCCTTGCTAATTCGTATGATTATTAGTTAAGTTCAATTTAATAAATTATAATGAAAACTATGATGAAATAATAAGAACTGGTTTTAACTACCTTTATAGTTAAAATCACATGAACCTTAATCCAGTGAAATTAAAATTAAATGGACTGTCATTGCAAAATAACAAATAATACATAATACACAGAATTTTCTGTGTAACCATCAACACAATATTGTAAATGTGACATTAAGCTGAATGCTTGTGGATAAATTCAAAGTATCATTAAATGTTGTTCTAATTTCTAATGTAGAATAAATGAAATAATTGTGTAAACCGATGTTAAGTTAAGGGCATGGGAGTATACATTTTATTGGACTTATTTACAGGTTAGTATACTTTCTCCAGATGCTATAATATTATCTCAAAACATGATATATATTCTTAAAAATTCTATTTATTCGAAGGATATCTCAGCACGGGTCGATGCATTTGAAAGTTGTTCAACGGAAATTTCCACTCGATCTTTCCTTTTATCCATTCTTCGGAGCAACATGACAGTATGCACATGGATCTCACATCCACTGGTCTGGTATTATCAATGTGAAAACTTAGCATTAAAACCATATTTCGGAAACTTGTTTACAACATTGCTTTTTTTATCATTCATAATGGCCTGTCAGGGTTGGTTATAATTTTTTTTTATTCCATGCCGGGTGAATTTACTTTATAATAAAGGTTACCTTCATTGTCAATAATAAAAGTTGCAGTAAAATGCAATGAAATTAAATTATCATGGTGAATTAAAAAACATTAGTTAAGTGCTGCTGCTTAAACAGGTCGTTTCATCGATTTTAATAGTTCTATAATCTGTATATATATATGTATATAATAAAATTATTTTATTTAAGGGTCGACTTAATTTTGTTACCATACCTTTTCTAACATTTCCCCGATGCAAAGACCCATTACCTCCTCAGTCTCGTTGGAAAGCGCGTGAGTAATACAGCTCAGATATGCATCTGCGTGAAGGTGTACACGGGATACGGAGCCCATACTGAGAACGTTAGAATATCGGTAGCTTTCAAGAGGCTTTGTTCATATATTAGTACTCTATGCTTTGTTTGTCACCTCAGAACAAGTATTTTTTTAATCATAAAAAGGGGAATACCCCGTACTAATACCAGCTATAGAAATCCACACGCGACGTGAAACCTTCCAAACGTTTCGGGTCTTATCGTTAACCGGTTATTAAACGAATTTAATTTTGGTGTTGCGCACAAAAAGATTTAGGATGACATACTGTACATTTTCCTAGTTAACTGTAACATTTTACATTATAGAGATTATAGAAAAGTTCCATTTGGTTCAGTATTTCAGGCAATAAAAACCATCCGGTTCGCCAATTTTCCATCGCTTGCAGTGGGACTGTCACATGCTTGTAACAAAACGGGCTTAACTATACAGCGGTTCTGCTCCATCACTGGAAGCCACAAGAACCTCAGCGTTGCTTT
>CH002858.1:407339-440615 GCA_000149265.1 Ciona savignyi
GTGTTTATCATACGCAACACACTGCAATAGCTCCGGTCTTTCTATGGCATAGAAAATCCTGCCATAAAAAGGCTTGATTTTGACTGAAAGTCCCTTTTGTGTGGTCAGTTTGCATTGGAAAGGAAGAATAATTGGTTGAACGCCTTCTGTATATAAAACTCTGAGCCATTTATGGAGATGTGGCACAAATTTAAACAAAATCCTTTTTTAACCAGCAATCATCAAAAGCCTTAAATGTACAGCGCAATCTTTGTTAACCGTATTTGCGCATAGTCCGCACAATATATCGCGTTGAACAGCATGTGAAGATTGCCAACAGTAAAGCTTCCAGGTAAAGTGCCGCTTCGGTCGTCGTGTATTACACTGCGTACTTTTTATACGATTGTTTAATACCTTTGCCATTATCTTGTAATCTGTGTTAAAAAGGGTTATAGCCAACGGTTACCTTCTTCCTTTTTCTTTTTGAAAGTAGAATGTTAGTGCCTCTTTCCTCGTTGTGCACAAGTGACATTGCCTATTTTGCACATAAATATTTGCACATTTAAGTAAGTACTTGCTGAGATATACTGCGTGAATGCCTTATATAATCTGGTGGGTAAAAGGTCTATATCGGGAGCTTTGTTATTACCCATCCTTTAAAGCGCCACGCAGCATTAGCATCGCACACTAGGACAAGCGTTAAGTCGCGTTAAGTGTGGGACAAGCGTTCAGGACTGCCTTCAGCGCACCCGAATAACATAGGTGTTTATTTAACCTGTTTAGTTTATGATTCGATACAGTCTCCAATAGACTCTTTGATAAGGCCGGCGAATGTCTTTTTACTAAGAAACGAGTAGTTTCCAGTCGCAATGGCCTCTTGGAATTAGTCGGAAACCGATATCGAACTTACGGGTTTGTGAGATGACCCAGTGCTTACTGCAATGTCATCTATACAACATTCGATTCAGTTTTCCGCAATAAAAAAACCCACCTTACGTCATAGAGATAAAAGTTTTCCATATTCGAGATCAAAGATACAAGCATTTTTTATTTTGATGAGTTAATTACATAACCATAGAGTTTTCCATATCGTATTAAAGAACGTGACTGTCCCGCCTAATATAATTATATAACGAGTGAACGAATTGACTTTGGTACGAGGTTTAGAAAGCATAGGACCATAACCATATACTGAGTACAATCATTAAACGCAGCTCATAAGCAGTGTCGGATTTTAATGTCGCCTTTTACGGGACTAAATTTAGGTCACACATTTACCTTTCGCTTACAAAAGAGTATTGCAATACTTAGCAGTTTTTTTCCAGGCATGTGTGATGCGGTCATGTCGCCATCCCACTCCATTGTGAACTCGACACTATGCACCATACGTAGTAGATAATTAACCATTGGTGGCATAAAATACTATACGGATAGGACTATAATGTTACGCTTTGTTATGCATATATACCACGTTGTGTAAAGTGTATACTCTTTGTTAGCGACCTCCGGGAGAGATACGTTTGACCAAGCAAACTAAGGTTATATAACACGCGTAATCGTCATATTACTTCTTGTCATACTATTAACTAACGGTCGGTCTAGAAAGGCTATATTTGCTAGAACTGTACGCTTTTGGTAGAAATATTTAAATTGCAAGTGCAATGACCACAATGTAGACTAATTGTATTGCTAATATGACTGCGCGTCATTTGCATTATCATCTATGACGGTCCTTGCGACTCCATTTAATTTGTGGATTCAGACATCACCGAAAGGTTAAGCGCGTTAAACAGGTAGCGGGCCATGTACATAGAATGTGAAGATGCTGTCTATAACGAGAATAGTACCCACGAGAGCACCACTTTTATTGTTTTAGCATGTAAACATCCTAGTTTCGCTAGGAAATCACGTTTTAGCCGTGCATCAGCGTTGTAATTGGATTAAATCTTTTATCCGAACATTTAGAAAACGTTGTTCATTACAGCGTTTTTAGAGACTGAAAACGTTATATGCGATCACTCCCGTATATGATACATCCGCAATACCTGGCTAGTACACGAATGTGCCACTACGTAGTTAAGATACGGTGCAGTCGGTATAGTTAACCGGCAAGGCATCGATCTTTTAAAACCACAGCCGAATGATTACGTCACTCGTTGTGGTACTTCATGGTTGACAGTCTCTACACACATGACTAGCATCTAGATTACGAATGCTGACTTCGACGTTTTAAACACAGGACCAACCGCGGTTCCACGCCAACACCCATCCCTCCACACTAACAACACAGGCAATTCTTTCTAGAAAATAAAAACACCAGAAGAAGTTTGTGTCATTTGAATTACCAGTTTCTTTCCACGGTATGGAAATATAAAACAACATTAAACAAACGTATATAACTAATAATATAAGTTCAAATAACACACGATTTCTACAATCCATCTCCAACCACCGTGTAATAAATAGGTCGAATTGTTTTCTTTAATCCGTATCTCATTATCCAGCTGACTATATAAGGAATCAAGGCAGTTTTGCGGGGAATCCGGCAACTTTCACAGGAAAATGTAGCACGCGTTTGGGTAAATGCAAAATAGTTTACACAAATAGATTGTAAAGAACGTGTGTCTGAAAATAAACAGTTTTACACGTTTCTGAAATTTTCATAAAATATGCTCGTCAAATAGACAATTTAAAGAATGTTCATGGAACAAAAAACAGCCCAATCCTAAACTGGATATAACCTGAACAAAGGATGTTTTAAATAAGACAACCAAACAGAATGTTATCGGACGGTTCCGGTTAATCCCGCTTATTCAAGTGCATATGGATTAGGTGGGGCGGGAGGCGATAATAATTGTTTCAGCTGGAACTTCACTTGCAAACGTGTCAGTATGGGTTATTGGGCTAGCTCTCGTATCTGAAAAACAGTGAAACAGTTTATGCATAAATATGTCATGAACGGATTGATCGTATGGTAGTTGTTTTGTGTGGTTTGGTCGCGCCCCACCGATATTTTGCCATCACCTTAATTTGCAAATCGCTCAACTAACATTTACGGTTTACCTTGCACTAAGCAAGATAACAATTTACGACCCAGAGCCAAAACTCCATCAAATTTCAAGCGAGTAAGAATTCAGCGGCGTGTGGAGCTCACGCGAGTCACAGGAGAAAATCTTTTAGCAAAATAAAATAAAAACATGTTAAAATAAAACGTGTTATAAAACGCGCCATGTGTACAATAAAAACTGTCGCAAGGATGAGGATTTGTTTTTTAAGCCATATACGCCATTTGAATAGTAAACGGTTGCGGTAAACGTTAATTAGTTTTTTTATTTGCAAGAATAAATCAAGAGTATATTCCAACTCTCACCGGCGTGCGTCAAGCGAGTTTACACGCGAGTGTACTCGCATTACTCGCACGGATTTTTGGCCCCGCGACCGAATAGAAGACACAAAGTAAAATTGCGGACAAAATCTACATTACAGGTAGATGTGTACAAATCACACTTTTTAATAAAGTTCACAACATAGCAATTAGAGATGACTGATGTTTATAATGATCAATCACTATCCTGGTGGCTGGGTAAGTTCACTCGGCGAGATATTACCAGTTTTGTCTGAAATCTTGTCATAAACGTTCAACATTCGAAGCGGAAACTTTTAAAAGAAATGTACTGTTTGTCGTGTACTGTATTTATATATTTTTATAGTTTTTATACACCTTTTATAAACATCTTTCTATACATTTTGCTACACCTTTTTTACAACTGTTATAGACCGTTCATATCGATTTGGTATTATTCACTTTGATCTCAAATTTATTTTTTATTACTTTGCATTTGTTTAAATTTATCTGCAAATCGTTATATTACCCAACACGTTTTTATTATCTCTCCTAGGGTAATCAAGCTATCAACGTTGGCGTCAGTGCTTTGCTGAATTTGACCGTTTCTGTTTTTCTGCAATTTGTGTTACAAATCAAGTTCTCTCTTGGCCTTTTAACGATTATGACATGTTTTATTGATAATAATCGAATTCTGTGTAAATGTTTTTATTTATGTTCGTGAGTAGTATTTTTATTAAAGCAAAACTCAACAAGCCCTAGTAACTGGGCAGGGTCCTGAAGAATCATTATAAAGAACCACTACAGATTCTATAACACTAATCATATCGAGTAGTTCATGGTGCAATAAAATACAAGGCTTGCTTTACGACTACCGAGAAATTTACATTTAACAATGAGAAAGTGACGTCACGAAATACCTGTTTAATGAGATAAGCCTTTTCTTCGTTAAACTGCTCGTCGTCGTTTCGATCGTTGTGAAAGTTGGATAAAAAGTCAACAAGCTTTTGTTGGTTCTTCATTAAAATATCGAGGATCGGTTTCGTCTTGTTCGGGTTCGCAACGAATACCTGGTTTACAAAACTGTGCTTTACAATCACGTTGATTGATGCGGGCGGAAGTGTGGCAGATAGTCATGCCATGTTTGTGTGTGGATTGCGAAACGACGGCCGTTATTACTCGGCACTTAAGAACTACGCGGTTATCCCAGTTTGTGGCGATATACTGTAGTGAGTATGAAATTTGTTATGCGGCTTTAAACGACCATTTAGATCCACTTTGAAGGGGTGTAGTTTAAAAACACAACCTTGTGGATGAGCTCATAAACCATTTGTTTTGGAAGTTGTCGCGGGTGCTTCCATAATAGTGCATTTAGTTTAATATATAACCGCAACAGAAAAACTTAAAAGTATAAAACGAATTCGATTGACCGGGAAGTGCACGCATTGCGCTCCATTAGTGTTCTATTGCAACACAGCTACAAGGAATTAGTGGAATAGGGGTCGGCGATTGATATAAATTATGCAGCAACTTCGTGTAATGTAACGAGCAGTTGTATGGGGAGCGTAGGGGAAGACAGCAAATAAAATTGAACTACACGTTTACAACAAACCGTTAATCTCCTCTGTATGAGGCTCCGTGTATACAAAAAGCTGAGACGAGGCGGTGACGTAATCTTTTTGAGAGAATCGGACGCCTTTCACGGAAGTTCAAGAAACAATCTGTTACCAGAAGCAGCACGGCTAACGGATCTTTATAATTTAACTTAAATAATTCAATAGCGGGTTTTCTTCGATTCTATTATTGTAGCTTGCGTGAATATACAGAAAGAGAGAGGGAACGCTGTAATGCAAGTCCCACACCAACAAAATATAGAGCGCTGCAATGTGCAAACGTAACTACGCGTTTAACTCACTTTAAAAACGTGGAAAGCTTCGAACTGAATGTTTCTGCTCTGGTCGCGAAGGTTGTTCATCATGATTTTGAGGTTTTCCGGCCTGCTGATGTACCTCGTCATTATCGTGTAGTTGTGACGGTCTAGCAACAGCTCGCCCAGCAACTGTGTGGAGAATGCGCTGTTAGGATCGATCAGCAGTGAAACAATTGGACTCTAAAACGAGCGGCCGTGGAAGAGCGATGCAAGGACGACATTGGGCAAAACCACCGACAGTAGCATCCATGCAGAACACGCCAAAATTTTGGCAATACACCTAGGTGCATTACAGCGGAATACAAACAAAGTGTACCTTCGACTTCTTACGCTATTTTTTCCGGTATTGCGGTAAACGGGCAATAGTAAGACTAATAAAGACAACACAATATTCTAGAATTTCAGTACAATAGCATTTACAAGTCGCTTAACACAACCTAGGTAGACTAAAAGCTTAACCGTGATTTGCTTGGGCAAGCAACAAGACTTAAGATACGGCAGTGGTAAGGAGAAGCAAATATATTTTATGTGTAATCTTCGTTTGTGGTCAAGCGCAATGGCATAGTTTCTATGGGATAAAACCACTCGGTTCAAACAACAGAAGGACGGTGTTAAAAGCGTCATTAGCACGAGGCAGTACGCAAACAAGGCGGCTTAGATAGCTTAAGCCAACACTGGTAATTGCACCAAGCCCTTGGCAGCGCAATTATTTCTTGTGTTGGCGTAATTTGATTGATTATTGGTGTATTTGGCGGCGCAGTGGGGTCAATAAGATGCACGTTTTAACAATCGGTATTGTGCTAATCCGACTTCTTATTAAAAGCTATTCTGGTATGGTGTAAATAACATTAAAACTGTTCCTTTTACACAGATTGAAACCGTTAGTTTCGTACGGTAAAACCCCATTCTACATATAGCTGAGCCGTTGCGTAACTATTTACAGTAGCGCAATTCCTTTGTAAATACTTCAACAACAAGTATACAAATACTACGTTACATATCTTTGCATAAGTGACGCTTAAACATGGTGTGAGTCATGCCACCAAGAGCTTGTTTAAGCGTTTCTTACAATGCGTGTATTTCTAACACATTTTTCTGTCAGTAAAATTCCATTTAACACCTACCTTGAGGGACTGTCTCCTTGTTACATAGTTTTCAGATCCAAGAAGCTGAGTGTAACATTCAAATACACGATCGTAGTGCTTGTTGAGAAATTCAGCACATATGACTTTATGTCGTGTCAATAGGTCCTTTAAATAAAGCAAACAGTTTGATTCATAAGTTCCTTACACCGGAACCACAGTCTCACATCACTCTTTATACGCATTATATCCTGTGTGCTGGTACCTTAAATGTGGCAAACGCATCAGAGGCGATGTCAAATGTTGACAACTCAACATATTCGAAAAACTTGAAAAAAGCATTAGAGTGGAGCACAGCTTGGGCAGGGGCTTCCGCTCTTATACATTCTCTTAACATAACTCCACAGCTGAGGGCGATTTCTGGGTTTTCATACCTGTGAATATGGACAATTTTAGGTACAATTTCATGCTATATAATATTAATAAAATTGTTGTAATGTTCACAAGTGATAATGTAAGTATATAATGAATGTTAATCACTGGAACTAATAAATGAAATATTAAATACACATAATATCATCTTCACAAAGGATAATAAAATCTATGGTATGATGTTATAAGTATGTTTTATGTCAGGTCAGTGTAGTGAAGAGGTCACAATCACACAGGTTCTGTTTTCGATCTTAACCCGACTTTTTCTGTGTGGCTGTGTTTGCTTAAAAAGCATTTATTGGTTGCTGCCTTGATCCAGCAAAATACAAAATAATTTCAAAAACTGGACACTCTATGATAAGTTAACACTGTTGATTTTTACCCTTCAATTAAAATATGTAGTATGCCTTCTTTCGTACAAAGAAATTCCACTGTCGGCATCCGCGTTCCAATTTGACGCCGCATTAGATTGTTAAAAATTTGTGTAAAGTCCTTTTTGCCCTGTACAACAAACAAAACAAATGTCAAAACCTACACCTGACATTTGTATTGGTGAAATAAACCTCAGAAGAACATTTATCCCAATAATTTCTTTATTTCAATGAAAAGTTTGAATATACAATATTTATAACCAGGGTTCGAATTAATGATTTTGAAAGGATTCGCGAAATGTGTGGGTTAGGAGAAATTCGTTTTCGCGCATTAGCTATGTTAAATTGCCATAGAATGCGGTTTCAGACCTCTCAAACTAATCTTTAAAGCCAGAAAGATAATTCATTAAGCAAATTTCGAACCCTGCACCTTAATTCGAACCCTGTTTAGTTATTAACTAAACAAACATCATAATTTTATTATACCTGTGGCTAAGTACGAAAATGGCATGCATCAAAATAAACCAAACTAATTTGAATTGATCAAAATACCTCGAAAGAAATGTGTGACAGGTTCTTAAGCACAAGTTCAAGTACGTCGCTTTTATATATCTCTTGAGCAAGTTGTGCGATCAGCTCCGACTGTGGTTCGTGTTGCTCAGTACCACACATTATCGCCTTCATAGCAACTAGGTTTTTCGTGAGGTCTTCATTTGCCTAAATTAAATGTACAGTACCAGTAATGTCAGAGTACGAAAAATAGTTATATATCTATTATTGACATAAAACTAGTTTTTCTAACCTTGTCGAGTTTCTTTGTTCCAGCTGGAGGTTCCTGTTGCAAAACAGTAATAGCAACAGTTAACCCTTTGACCACATCATTTGGACTTTTATGACCCTTCTTAAAGATGGACATTTTCCAAACTCCAAAACAGAAATTTTAGTTGCAATTAGTTCCAATAGTCAAAGGTTTCTATTAACATGAACAGTGGACAAGTATATAACCAAACGCTGTAAAAATAATTTTTATTTTATTACTTAGGCATGAGGCAATACATATAATCAGATACCGGTATTCATGTTTATTTATTGTTCATGATTTGCTATTCATGTTTATCCCTGTGAATGGGAAAACACGGGGTGTTAACACAGACAATCGTAAGATTATCTCGCGTCCAGGGTGAGGTTACTGGAGCTATTAAAGTGTGTTGTGCATGATTAAGACAGCCCTTCAATTTAGTAGTATTTATTAATCTGCGGTTCAGGCAATTTCCGTTAAGTGCCTTGCCCAAGGACACAACCGACAAGCTAGTGATCAGTTTTGAACCGGCAACCCTTCGGTTAAGGAAGACGCACTAATCCACCAAGCTAATCAGTTGAATCCATCAAGATGCATAGAAATGGTAAATAAATTATTTGAAACAAGCATATTGGTTGAGAATGGTAAACATAAAATAGACAGACTTAATTTTAAAATTCCCTCAATTTTCCTGCATTTAAGTAAATTTATTAATCTAATCTTCCACTTTAAACTGTTTAAATACAAATAAAAAATGTGAAATTGGCACGTTAATATAGCCAATCCTCTCTCTTTTTGTTTTTACCATTTTCCAAGGAAACTTTTACACTAAGAAAAATGTTTCACACTGATTTAATTACCTATTTATGATGAAAAAATAAAAACAATGCTGAAAAAATATAATATTGTCATACAAATTATTTAAAGAAAAATTGCGAGAAAAGAAAAAGTTCATCGTAACTAAACCATGAGAAGAAATTTTCATATATCCTTGTGGTGGGATTTACTGGCATACCAGTCATGTAAAACCTAAATAAATGGCTACAGAAAGTGTTCTATTTCACATGTATAGCCTACACATACCAGATTGACTTCTACTAGTAGGCTATAGATTAGTCTGGTGGTTAAGTATATCCTTTCAGTCGAAGGGTTGCAGGTACGTTACTGGTCGCTAGCTACCTGGTTGTGTTTTTGGACAAGGCACTTAACAAACATTGCCTGAACCCAGCGGAATAATGGGTTCTAACAAATTAAAGGAACGTGTAAAGTATACATAACACACAGCAATAGCTCCAGTAAATAAACGGTTGGCGCGAAGTGATCTGATAATTCCCAATGTTTTAACCACCTTGGTTTTTCCATTCACAGGGATAAACATGAATATACTATCCTGAGTTTTGAATGTGAAAACTTACATTATCCTTTACCCAACTGCTAATCTTAGTTATGACACTAATCAGAAGTATTCTAATCCTAATGGCATTATCTTCCATTAAATTTTCAGTTTCCCTCTACTAGTTTTGTTTTCCATATTTGTAAATTCAGATTTTTTGTAACTATTAAGGTTAATTCAAAGCTAACTACTACTTACATTATTTCAAGGCATTGCTCCAGACATTTTAATTAATAGTTACGACATACAGCCCATTGCCTCGGGCGACGGACGTATGTTTTAACTAAAATTTAACCCACTTTGTTTTTTAATTGATTGCGGTTTGGGTTATTTACAATTCTAGTCAAGCTTGATCCTTAAAAATTTTACTACTACGCATGCTACATCACTTTATCTAATATGGTGCTCGCTCACATCTTAGTATTTCTCACACAACTTTCAACCTGCCAAAATGCACACTTGATATTGCGTCGCTGCTGAGATATAGAGTGAAAATCCTACCGAGATATACAAGAGAGTTGTAAACACTTTACGGAAGACCTCTGGCCAAACCCTTTTTCACTGCGATTCGGGCAATGGCATAGCGTTACGATAGTTGCGACGTAACAAGATTGCCAAAAATCCATGAGCGCTACCGAGAATCTATCGATTTTAAACAAAAAAAAATTAAAAACGCTTAATAATCTGCAATTTTATTTGATAGTATTCCAATTAATAATGAGAAACACCAAAGGCACTTAATGACTGGTATACTATGTACTCTATAAATTTGATAATTCGTAATGGTTAATTTGAACTAAAGGTTTCCAGATATTTTATGCCAAAAAAGAAATAAATTATTGGAAAAATTATTTGATAACTATGAAAGAAAAATAATTGATCTCAACAAAAAGAGGCACTTGAGAGCAAAAAACTGAAATTGTTCATTAAAGCAGTAAATCTGAAGGAACAAAAGTCAATAAATTTCATATGATTAAAGAACTAAAACGGTTACAGCAGAATGAACAGTGTAAATGAGGAACTTACAAGTGAAAAATACAATATTTACATAATACAAAAGCTATAAACAGAGACTGAAAATTTAAAACAAAAAGTAAAACTTGAAAGAAACCTTACAAGGTAGAAATCAAAATGGTGTCACAACCTGTAGATCTCATTTTGTAAAACGTGCTGGCCCTAATCAAGGTAAACAGCTCTATAAAGATCAAAATGAAAGTAAAAAGATGTTAATCATCATTTAAATTGCTGTAAAATGTTTAAACATGGTGTCAAGCAGCTGGAAATTGTGCCCTGGTAGCTGATACAGTGGTAGGTGCAGCATAAACCGGTGCCCTGGTGGCAGTCGACCCATATGCTGGTGGGAAATTGTGTGTTGGAGGTGGGCAATAGTTGTGGATGTAGGGGTTAGGCACAGGTTGTAGATTGCCTGAGTAAATTGCTATTGGTGGAGATGAAGATGATGTGAACACCGGAGGGGGCAAATGGGCATCCATAACCTCCGGGCTTAAGAGCCCAACAGAAGTAGCTGTTGTAGTTGTTGCAGGGACATCAGGGTTTACATTATCACAGGTTTCTACAAGAGGCAACATAATTAATACAAGGAAGCTAAATGGTTTGTTTTAAAGTTTGAACACTAACATAAGCAAAGGCTTGTATATTGTATTTTACAAAAAATAACACAATCCTGGCAGATCTGCATGTACCACACATTCACCATCGGCTAAAAACTTAATCTCATATGAATAGTTTGCATCATATAATAAAACATCGTTATTGAGAAAAGACAGCAATTGAGTCTCACCCTGTGCAAGTGGTTGGGGTTGAAATTGTTGCGCCGGTGGAACATGCACTAAGAATCTTCCCTGTGGGTAGGATGGGGGCATGCTGGGAAACATTTGATGGAAGTGGGGAACAGACATGCATGTTCCATTTGGTATCACATGATGCTGCACAGAAGATACAAAATGTGTTATGCATGCAGTTTATAATATCTCGTAGGGTATTTCATTATTAAACTTGTTTGACTTCTCATTTAAAACTACAACTTTTTTTTATTTAATCGGCACAAAACCATTTACCAGATATTCCTTCAAATAAGCTGATTTAAATGGCTTGTTTAAAATTGTATAATAATAAAAAAATTAGTACACATTGTCCCAGAACCTTTACTGTGGTCATGCCATGATCTGACAACTAAAACAAGAACAAATGTTGAAATGACTGTGGCTTTTAAAATCCGGGTTAAAAAGGGTGAATAACTAATTTATCTGTAAGATATAGTTCTAATTGTCCCACTTGTGGGTGAACGGGAGCAGGAATGTAGCGGGGAGCTGGGGTCGGTGGCAAGTAGCTGACAGGTTGGGGTAACATGATGGGGCCTGGATGGACTGGAGAAGAATAAGCTGATGACGGACTTCGGGGTCCAAAGTAAACTGGCCGGGGACTCATCGGTTGGTTGCTCCGGATATGCCGATAATACTGCATGGAAAGATATTGCAAATATGTGTTCAGGACATAAAATATGTAAATAAGTTATTTTCTTACCTCTAATCCAAGGTTAAAGAAATAATTGAAATGATTCTTGTCATCTGTTACTTGCATATCGTTTCCCTCAGTATCGAACATTGTTACTGTAGCTTGGTATGGTAAGAAGCTTCCTCTTGGTTGAACATTGGGGCCCACAGAGTTATGAAATGATGGAAGATTTGGTGCAATGTATTGTGGAGGCGCATGTGGCATCACTTTAGAAGTAAAGGAAAGGTATAAATAAACAACTAAATAAAGCAGAAGTTATAATACTATTATTTAATTGCCCATTTTAACAAAAAAATTACTATTTAATTACTTTTAGCTTAATACAGAAAACCTATTTTATTTCTTTAAGAGCAAATTGTTCAGATGCCAAATTAAATAGACAAGATTACTAACCATAATTACTTGGTGCATACATATTGTTTTGCAAGCAATTTTGATCAGCGGCAGGAGCGTTGTATGGGTGTTGGGTGTGTGGGTATTGGGAAGCCCCATTATTTTCCACTGGTTTATGGTTGTCACTTTGTTGAGGGTTGAATTCAGCATATTCAGCAGGTGAATGGAATGTTTCAGCATTCTTAAAAATCAAAGAAAATTTTTTTTCTTTTTTATGCAATGTATACATTCCCATGATATGTATAAGCTGAATTCTATCAACTAAAAAAACAAAAAGTTACAAACAAACCAGGTCGAGAGTAAAACACCTGCTGTTCAAACTGAGCTGATTCTTGATCGGAGCTGCAGCTGTTGTTGCTGCGCAAAGATTGTATGTTGAATAACGATGTTTGTAATTCTTATTTATGGGATCTAATACTGGAAAGCTATTAATGAACGAAAATCAGTTTCAATTTTTTCCAGCATAATACAGTTTGCACTAATGGTAACAACATGCTGACAGACAGTACATTTGCCACCATGTTACATTACGCAGTTTAAACTGCCAACCCCAAAGTTACAAAAGCAACAGAAAAAAGTTGCGACAATAATTGTATCAATACGGAAGGTTAGTTTATTAATTTTACAATGTTACTACTATTCTAGTTATGAATAAAGTAGCGGAGGTTGAGAAAATAACTTCACCTTTTTTTTAATTTACCACCAAGATGAACATCTTATCCTATATAATATCTTTTTACATTAATACTGCATTTGAAGACGGAACATGTACAAACTTTTCTTGTTGGGATTCGCTTCCAATATTATGTTCACTGAATTGAAGCTCAGATTGTTCGATGACCTCTCTTGTATCCTGGGTCTCATGCTGGGAGTAATACCTGTTGTTTTGATAAACTTCGTTCTGTGGAGTCTGCTGTTGATTCCACTGCAAATTTCGTTCACAAGGATGGCTGTATACCTCCACTGGACTGGTCATTGGGTTCCCCTGCATAATAGGGAGAGAAACATAAATACTTCTACAAATTAACTCTAACCCATATAGGATAGGATATTCATGTTTATCCTCGTGAATGGGAAAACCAAGCGGGTTAACACACGGGCAATCGTTAGATCACCTCGTGCCCATCGTCGGGTTACCAGAGCTACTGCAGTGTGTTGTATATGATAGACACATTCCTTCAATTTGGAAGAACGTATTAATCCGCTGGGTTCATGCAATGTCCATAAAGTGCCTTGCCCAAGGACACAACCGACTAGCTAGCGACCAATTTCGCACCTGCAACCTTGCGATTGAAAGGCGACACACTTAACCACCAGACCAACCGGCCGGATATGTTAATATAGGTGTATGATTGTTTTGCTAATCAACTAAGCCAGGGGTCGGCAACCTTTTGAATGCAGGGGGCCAGTTTATGAATAATATCATAATTAAAGCAACCATCTTTATGTACGATTTGCATAGTCAACTACCTAATTTAAATATTAGTAAACGGATAAGAGTTTTTTAAATTTTATTGGATATATGATAGACATTTTAAGTTTACATACGCTTTTAGTATAGATTTTGCGAAATGTGTTAAATGACTTGGCGTGCCATTAAAAAACCTCTCATGTGCCACTTGTCGCACACATGCCAAGGGTTGCTAACCCTAACCTAAGCCAACCTGCTGTACGGTTATGTGAGGCGTCACACGACAGAAAAAAACACAAGTTAGTTTAAGATGTCTCGGTTGCATGAACAAGGGCACCATGGTGTACATTTGGAAGCCTCTGTTATAACGCATAGTGATGAAAAGTATTCTGTTTTCGTGATGGCAAGGTATGCTTGCCACCCATGCAGTTCTTTTAGCAAAAGCACAAGTGATTTTTACAACATCAGTGCTGCAAAAGTTGCTTGAGGGCTGCAAAAGTTGTTTGAGCCAGGGTTAAAAACCACTGATTCAGATGTAAAATATTAAATCAAATAAAGTTGATTTTAGTTCAGTAAAAATCTGTCATCCAACAACATATTATTACCTCTACAAACTCGACGCAGTTATTGTTATCTGGCCAGTTTTCTTCCACATATTGATGTTGATTCAATGACATGTTTTGAAACATGGTCGTGGGTGAATAGCAGTTTGCTTGAGGCCACTGACACGTCTCCTGTGCAGAGTTCCAAGAATAAAATCAACATTTTCAATATTACTGTGAGAATAGAATTTACCCGCATTTGTGACTTCGAATGCTGGGGACTGAAGCATTCATCGCTGCTGAAGAATGAAGGATGAGACTTAAATAAATAGATTCTAATGAGAACCAACTTACTAGAGTTTTCCTGAATCAGCAATTTCACTCTCCAAGTTTAGACTGTTAGGCCTTGGCTGTGAACCATTTGCTAAAAATATCCAAAAGATTTGGGATTAAAATTACTTTGGGGAAAGTAATCAAATCAATCATCATAATGGTGTGATGGTATTAATGACACATTGCTTGATATCAGTAATTAACAAGTACAGTGGAACCCGCTTGGAGACCACCTCGATAACACGACCACCTCATTATCAAGACCACTTTAGTGCGGTCCCGAATAATTTACTATGGTAATGCATTGCATTCTGTTTTTATTAACGCGACCACCCCCGGTTTCCAGACCAGGACCGCCATATTTTGGTCCAAAACTTCAAATTTGACTCCGCTTAAGTGACCACATGTTCTAAATAATTTGCCTTTGTCACCAAAATAACAAGGTTAAATTTATTTTATAATCAAAATAATAAGAATCAATGAGCTCATACAAAAAATAATGTGGCAGACAGAACTGAATCCTACAAGATAACCTTTAGTATTAAATTCATTCTGCAGTATCTGATAAAAATAATGGCATTTGGTAAAAATGCAGACGTTTAAGCTGCCTATGGCGACAATTTGCTGCAAATCAAAATTCACTAATACGACCACCCCGCTAAGGCGACCGCTTGATGACGGTCCCATGGGTGGTCAGGTAAGCGGGGTTCTACTGTAAATGAGAAAGCAGTCGATTCTAAATCAACTTTCACTTGTAAGACTAGTTTTGCTAAACAGCATTATCAATTCTCAATAAAAAGAAAACAGCTTTATAAAATGTATAAAAGCCATCAGTTGTAATTCGGTTGATATTCGTATTTTAGTGCCCTAACGACACTGGACAATCATAATAGAAAGAAACAAAGTTGTTGGCTAATTTGTGAATATATAAATACTAATATTGTTATCATTTTCTATAGTGTAATGTATAAGTACAGGTCCAAAACTATGAATGGTCAACACCATTCTGCATCCGTGAAATAGTAAAATTTATTCCTTTAATCATGTAATTTGTGGGAGAATTGTTGTGTTTATATCAAACACGACTGAACTCACACGCATATCCACCCACAACTCCATTTCTCATTTTCTTTTGCTGCAAAGCTACAAACTCCAAATGATGCTTGGGGTTGAAATTTAAATCTCCAGTTATCTGGACTGGAAGCGTATCACTGTAACTGGGATATAAAGATATGTTGGGTGGAGAAAACTAAAACAAGAAATATTTAAGAAATGGTAAGTATTTGCTGAACTGTTTTGATCTGTAACCGGATCTTCTGCTTCCTCCATTCCTGGAGCTCCAATCCGAGTGTGACTTTCTCCGCTGTCTGCATGGCCACGTGTCCGATTTGCAACCATCTGGGGATAAATGAGGATCAAAAAAGCACCTAACTGACGTTTATCCCAGGGTATCAATAAATTGATCCATAAACTATAGCTTTTAAATAATAAACATATCATAACAGCCACAACAACCTGACTGCAAAAACAATGTCAGTTGCAGAAAAAATACAACTTACTTGATACTTTTATAGGTAATCCGAATTTTTAAGTTTAAAATAGGCTTTACTATTAAATGGCTCCAGAGGCTTGACATTTTTGACTGAAACAGAATGTCGACCCCCCAATGCTTCTATGAAGACCGTTATTGGGCCGTTCTCGGGCGAGACTTCTTGTACATGACCAACTAAAGGCTTGCTGAAATATAATAAATTGCATATTTGGTTACAATACATTTGGAATTGCATTCTTTAGGCAGTTAGCTAATTCGGTAAGTTCTATTGGTCAACATGCAGCCAATAGGTTGTTGGATAGAAACCAACCACCATATAAAGCATGGTGTTCTTTGGCAAGTTCGTCTTAATCTAGTGGATCAATGGGTTAAACTAAAGCAGTCTGAAAGTTTAATATAGTACATCAAATTGCTCTAAAAATCTGACAGTGGGAAGGTTAAACTGGCTATTGCCACAACGCCCCCATTTTCCCATTCCCAGGGATAAAACAGCAATATCCTAACTATACCTGTAAATGCTCAAAGATATTAGGCACCGGTCTCCAATGAAGTACTGCATCCCTTCACTAATTGCAAAGTCGACACACTGTTGTTCTGCAAATTAAAATAATTTACAAAATACAAATTTGTTTGTTATCATTCAAAGAAATTTGTTATTACTTAAAATAAAAATATTTTACAACAAAGACAAAAGAGCTAATGGAGACTCACTGCGTTTTATTGTAAGCCAGAAATCATAGTCCACATTTCTGTACAAAGATGGATCTAGTGATCGAACCGCGTCCAACGAAAGAGGAAATTTATAAGCTAAACCAGACTGATTTGCAGGATCAATCCTATGTAAAAAAAAAGTCTTATTTCTTGAATAATGTTAAAGATGTTTGCGGAGGACTGCGACCAATATTTTAAGAAATTTAAAACTTCTTCTTTAACATTTTAACTCAACAATAGAATTCACCTAATGGACCATTTTAGATTAATCACATTGAAAATGTATTTTTACAGTAAGACATTTAGAGTTAAAATGTATCTTCACCCTTCAACAAGAATTCCAATTGAAGGTGGAAAAAACATCCTTGGTGAAAGTGGAGGTTCTGGGTCTTCATATTCTTTCTCCTCGTCAGAAGAGGTTGGAGAGCAAGAAAGCATTCGGAAAGTGTCCACACATTTATCAAGCGAATTTTTGCTCATCCCAAGCACTCGTTCAAATAGTATTGATGCAAGAATAGCTGTATATGTGTTGCGTTATGTAAATAGAATAATTTTATAGATTAAATTTGCTTATAGGATAGGATATTGATGTTTATCCCTGTGAATCGCAAAACCAAGGGGGTTATTACCGACAATCATCAGATTACCCCGCACCCACTGTTGGTGTACCGGAGCTATTGTAGTGTGTTGTTTATGATTCACACATTGTTTCATTTTGGTAGAACTCATTAATCCGGTGGGTTACTTACATTGGCAAATTCCATATGATTCAAAGTATGAAGTAGGGTACACATTGTCATAATGTTTCTGACCCGAATGACACAAAAGCACTTCTTTTTTATAATCATTTTCTGTCACATTTTTTGCATGCTGACCAGGTTGCTCATAGATGTAGAAATCACACCTGTAAGAGGGAGAGAAAGAGAGAAGTATACGACATAAAAAAAAGGAATTTTTAAAAACAGTTTTAAAACAAAACTGGAAAAGGTTAATTTAAAAACAAATCATGCTCATGAAAAGTGTGAATTGTTAATGAGTTTAAGACATATTTCTGGCTGTTTTTTTACAACCGAAATTGACACATATATATATGTGTACAGCACCAAGTAAAGCCAAATTTTCTTTCTCATGCACTGTATTACCTGTACATCTTTGATAAAGCACTGATTTCCAACTGGTCTGCCCATTCCTTAGGATTGTTCATCCGGGCTAGATAATCATCGAATGAATCATCTACAAACTAAAACACAACAAAATTTAAAAAAAAAATCCATGGAATTTTTAATTCCCAATTTAACTCACATTTTCAAAAATATGTTGATTTCGTTTCATATATCGCACACATGATTCACGAATGTACAAATGGTGGGCTTGTGTTGAAAACATCTAATGAATATAAATAAAGAATTTAGGCACCAATCATTATGGCTTGCCAGTCACAGATACACTATAACATATAGGTATCTTTGTACAAAATTCGAACCATTAAAATCATTTTTTTTATTTTGCCCCTTTTTTCTTTATATATGATAATTACGTAACTCATACCTTATTTAACCATATATTGGCATTTAATTTGATTTTTTCTACTTACTATCAATATACTGGTCTTAACTTATTTGGGAGCCTATAAAATGGTTAATACTAAAATGAGAATATATGGACGGATATTATGGGTTATTACGCATGTCATAGGAAGTGTCAAATTGAAGTCAAACAAACCTGTTCAGAAAATGCACGGAATAATGAAGATCCATCTTTGGGAATTGGTTTTCTACGATATCCAATACTCGCAAGATAATCATCCATAATATCCATTCTGTGTCTCTTGCAATTATTACCGTGATCGTCGTACACAGACATGCTAAAATAATATTCCTGACTAAATCGGCCGTTCGATAGCTAACGGTTTTAGGTTACTTAATTAAAATTTCATAAATATAAACAAGGTAACTTGAAATTAACCAAGAATATTTTTTTTATAAAACATTATAAAATTCTTTTACAAGTTAGGCTGTATAAGAATTTCATACGCTACTTACATGTACTATGTATTGTTTTATTCTTGTCCTACGGTCCAGAGGCCAAAGGAAAATGGATGGCACGCAACTGTTTTATAAAAAAAACACGAAAATTCAACGTGGTGTATTTTGAAGTACGTCTGTTCAACGCGGGAACTAAAGTAAATTTCTCCCAACCAACGTTTCCCACTGGAGGTCTCGCAGCACGTAGGTTTTACAGATAGGGACAACATCTCGTATCCAACCACAAAATATAATGAAACAATAATATTGCGCAATACACAACTATTCCAATGAATTTCTTTGTCATTTTGATTTAATAAACGTTTGTATTTAGCAATATAAATAAAATCACCTGTTGCCAGGTTTTAACAACAAAGCAATTTTTTTTAATTTCAAATTATTTAGCACCTCATTAAAATAAACAATTAAATTAGAATCTTTTTCATTGCGATATCCACCGCACACAAGGACGATAAAAATTCTGAAATAAAAAGGCATTAATACAACCAGTAAATATTATGTAACACAAAAGGTTTACTTCTGGTCAGCTTGAGCGCAAAAGTAAGTCTTGCTTGTTTCCACTGAAGAGTAATAAACGATTTTTTCCTGTTTTAGTTCATCCATTTTATCATTTATTAATGAAAAAATGGGCTGAACATTGCAAGCAGTTGACAAGGGCAAATTCAACACAACCGAATAATCCTATTAAAACATTTAATTATAACATGCACATGTAAAAAGTTATAACAACAAAGAAATGTACCCCAGCCAAACTTGCAGTGGGAGGGCTGTCTGATAAAGTGGGAAAACTGTATCCAACTTGGGGAGGCATGTCATTTCCTCTTGTATCCAAAACAAGCAAGAGTTGTTGAAAGTCATTTCTTTTTATATGGGACATTGATTTGGTTACAAAATCATATTTGACTCTTGATAGAATTTGCTTCAACTCATCTGCACTGCCACTGGTGCTTAACGCCTAAAATTAAACCAAACAGAATAGTGGAATAAAATTACAAGTTTTTGTTACGTATGAACTGAAAAAATTATAAATAAATACAATTATCTTAGCATACTACCTCATAAAAATAAAATGTGAATCGAGATTTTAATGTTTGAAAAAACTTCTCCATCCACAAGTAAAGTCCTGATGCTGGAGTTGAAGATTTCTCACCAAAACTAAAAAAACTGCCACGAAATGTACTTCCTTGATGGTTCATTACCAACGGCTTCCATCTAACTAACCTAAATAATATTGGTGTTTATCTTTCACAATAGAAAATATATAATTTACAAATATTGTGACATACCGGTACCGAAATATATAAATAAACATAGTATAGTCACATAAAAAAATATTTATAATCAAATGCCAAACTTCTCATATAGAGATTGTTAAATCCACAACATTGTAGAGTTTTTTTACAAGCTTTCATCAAACAATTCAGAAAAGAAATCATTGTGACCAAGCCTGATAGATTTATAGAAATTATCAACTGGGATTGAAAAACACAAGGTTGGTATCAATGGGCAGTCAGCAGATAACCACATGTCCATAGTCAGGTTTTGTAGCGTGTCAGACCACAGTCATGTTATTTTATTGCTACAGTTTTGTTCAACCTAATAAAGTACTGGGTTCCAGCAAACAAGTTACTTTGTACAAAGACACAACCGACTTGGTAGTGTCTGGATTTATTTCAGTCTTTCGTTTGGTGGTTTAATACACTGCAAATGAGTTACCTAGCCAAACTATTAAATTATTGGTAACAATTTGGCTCCACCCATTAAAAATCACTAGGTTTTTGAAATGTAAAGTTCCTTGCCCCAGAACACTCACAGCATTCCAATCGGTGTATGTGTTTTACCAATCAGCCACAAATACAGACATCACTTTACAACTCTCCACCTAATTATATAAATACATATAAATATGATAACAAAAAACTTTACACTTCATGAGCCTCATCCATGTCATAAAGAGCACCAGTGTAGTTCCATTCCGATATCTTTTGTCCAGCTTGTAACAATGCAAGTAATACTGTCAATTCTTCTGTAACACAATCCTACAATGCAACAATGCAAAAAATTGTAAATTTTAATACAAGAATATGAAAAGTATTGACATGGTTAAGAAATCTAACTGAAGAGCGAAGATATACGACCTGCAACCTAGACTAGACTGCAAGAACAACAATATTAAAAAAAATGTGCCAGTTTATCCAAATATATATTAAAAAAAGAATAATGATTACATGTTACTAAAATGAGTCTTAAAAAGCTAAATTCCTGTAGATCAAATAAACTTTAATATTGTAGGGTACCTGAATTCTCTTTAAACAATCATGAGAAATTTTAGCAGGGTAAGATTCAAGAAGCACTTGAACTTCTGAGCACAGGGTGTGTAAAGGTGACGCAAGAGTAGATTTATACATTTGTATATAGAGTGATAAGCATTCAAGTCGGGCAGCACAGAAATCTGACAGCTGAAGACAAATGGCAGATATCAAACTTTCTTGTTCCACCTGTAAACAAAAAATAAACTAAATTCTGTAAAAACTGTATAATTAGTTTTAAAAGTCAAAAAAAAAAAAATTACTTGCTTACATTGGATTCTGTTTCCACCAAGTTGATTTTAAGTTCTTGTTTCTCTGTTGAAAGAAACATGCTTTGCAATGTAGAATAAGAGTTTTTGAGTGAATCCCGTCTGGCGAACCAAGATTTTTGTTCCAAAAATGAAAGAGAGAAATAAACTTTTTCGTGTTGCGCCAAATGCACCAAAGCTACCTGGATGGATGGGGTACAGGTAATCATTAGATTACGCCGAGTCCACTATAGCAGCAGTTCCCAAACTTTTTTTGTTGGTGGCGCCTTTTGTAAATTTATTAAACCTTGCGGCTCCCTTATAAAGCCAAAATTTTTAAACTACAAGTACCGGTATTGTATATCCAGACTATAGCATGCATTTAGATAACCATTAACTACCAAAGTGAGGAAAAGTCAATTAGTGCAAAGCAGTTATTTGACAAACCATTATTTGAAAACAATGCCATGTTAGTCAGCAAATAGTGGCAGATAACACCGAACAATGGATTTTTTAACAAGTAAAACGAATACTGTATGCCAGTTTAAGGATGTGTACACCAGACTCAAACATCTTCAATTAACGTTCTACTGGTGTACCGGTAACACACATGTACTGTTTTTTTGTGAGAAAAACAATAAATGCAGCAACTTCCCCATGCTTTCGCGGCGCCCCTGACAAAGTCTCGCGGCTCCCCAGGGCGCCGCAGCCCAGTTTGGGAAACGCTGCACTATAGGGTTACCGGAGCAATTTCAGTGTTGTGTATGATTTAGACATTCCTTTAATTTAGTAAAGCCCATTATTTCACTGGGTTCATGCAATGTCACATTAGGTGCCTTGCCCAAGAACAAAACTGGTCAGCTAGCGACTAGTTTCTAATCTGCAACTCTTTGGCTGAGAGGCAATGCACTAACCCATCACGGTATTCGGTCAGAACTAAGAATTTGAATTCACATGTTATAGTACGTCGCACTTAGAGTTTAATTTATGGATTTTGTATGACCCGAACCTTGGGTTAAGACGATAAGGTGTATAATGGATTGATTGTTGATAACTTTCATTTTACTTTTTAATTATTTTTTTCCCAACAAACAAATTAGACCTGAAGGTTTGCTGGTAAGAATGTTGCTCTTTCTTTTTCAGCAAATTCTTTTGCTTTATCACACATAAATGAACCAAGATAGCTGAAGTATGTGTAGAAGAACTTATACTCTGCATGCTGTACATCTCTTTCTTTGGTTCGGTCAGACATTTCCATAATGCAATTGTTGATTTGCTAAGAAACTCACCATCTGCGTAACACCAGCAAGTGCAACCAACCGTGTTCACGCGCGCATATTTATATAGATTTATAGAAATCTGAAAAATAACGACGATATGTCAATTACCTGTTAACCACGATCATTATGGGTCCCATTTGGAAAAATGGGACACATATTGTTTTTGTCCGTTTTTTTTTTCTTTTTATTTTTTTCATCAAACGCTTGACAGGCATGGCTTGTGTACCTAACATCTACCAAAAGGGGTAATGGAATCACAGTAAAACTTGGTAATTTGTTAGAAAACATGGTCTAAATATGCAGACACCAAAATTTTAGGTGATAATTCTAGGGGAATTCCCCAGGGACGGTAAAAACCAAAACGGTATTTTTTTCAAAAATTTAGCTTTTTTGGGCATAGCGCTTAAACGCCTGCTCTAATTTGAATTAGATTTGGTGGAATGTAAGTTCATTAGCAACTGCTTTACCACTTAAAAGAAAGATAAAAGTTATCTAGGGAAATACCCTAAAAATGAAGATTTATTCCTAAACCATGATTGTGACAGGTATGATTTGTGGACCCGACATCTACAAAAGGGGTAATTGAATCGCAATGAAAATTTGACATTTTTTTAGACAACATGGTCTAGATATGCAGAAACGAAAATTTTGGGTTATTAAACCAGGGGAATTCCCCACGGAAGTTAAAAAACCAAAACCTATTTTTTTTCTAAAAAAATTAGCTTTTTTGGGCATAGCGCTTAAACGCTTGCTCCAATTTGAATCAGATTTGGTGGAATGTAAGTTCATTAGCAACTGTTTTACCACTAAAAAGAAAGAAAAAAGTTACTTAGGGAAATACCCTAAAAATGAAGATTTATTCCTAAACCATGATTGTAACAGATAGGCCTATGGCTTGTGGCCCAACATCTACCAAAAGAGGTAATGGAATCACAATAAAACTTTGTCATTTGTTAGACAACATGGTCTAGATATGCAAAAACCAAACTTTTAGGTGCAAGAAATTGCATGGGAATCTTCCCTGAGTCGTTAAAAAGCAAATGAGCATTTTTTTTATAAAAATTTAGCTTTTTGGGGAATAGCGCTTGAACGCCTGCTCCAATTTAAATTAAATTTGGTGGAATATAAGTTCATTAGCAACTGCTTCACCACTTAGAAGAAAGAAAAAAATTACCCTGGGAAAAGACCCTAAAAATGAAGATTTATTCCTAAACCATGATTGTGACAAGTATGATTTGTGGGCCCGTCATCTACCAAAAGGGGTAATGGAATCGCAATAAAACTTTGTCATTTGTTAGACAACATGGTCAAGATATGCAGAAACTAAAATTTTGGGTGATAAATCAAGGGGAATTCCCTTCAGACATTAAAAACCAAAGCAGTATTTTGTTCTAAAAAATGGCTTTTTTTGGGTGTAGCGCTAGAATGGCTGCTCCAAAATTAAACAGGTTTGGGGAAATATAAGTGCATTAGCTACTAATTTAACAATTGAAAGAAATAAAGAATTATCTAGGGAAATATCTCAAAAACTAAAAGTTTGTCCTTAAATCATAGTTTTGACAGGCATGCCATGTCACCCCGATATGTACCAAAAGGACTACTAGGATCGCAATAAAAATTGTGAATTATTAGACAATATGGCTAAAATATGCAGAACCCAATATTTTGGGTCATAAATCCAGGGAAATTCTCCCGGGTACGTTAAAAACCAAAACGGTATTTTGTTCTAAAAATAGTTTTTTTGGGGTATAACGCTAGAACACGGCTGCTCCATTTTCAATCAGATTTGGTGAAATGTAAGTGCATTAGCCACTGATTTAAATCTTAGAAGAAATAGAAAAAATATTTAGGAAAATACCCTAAACAATAAGATTTTGTTCTTAAATATTGATTAGTGACAGGCATGCCATATTGCCCCGACATCTCCAACAAAGAATCGTCAAATCGGATTATGACTTTAAAAATTGTTAGATAACATAACCAAGATAGGTCAACACAGAAATTTATGTACTGAACCCAGGGGAATTTCCCGAAGCCATGAAAAACTAAAGCGGGCTGTGTGGGGAATTAAGCTTTATTTCACTACAGTGCTTGCTTGACAATAGGCATTTATTTAAAACATTTGTCGTGAAATGTTAGTAAATCTTACACGAATATTCTTTTTCTAACTACACAATACACATGAAAAGAAGTTTGGTTTAACAACTATGGGACCCATCTGTTTATGCTTGCAGAAACAAAACTATTGCAGTCCGTTTAAAACTTTGTGGACTTTTGAATAACATGGACCTGGCGTGCACATATCCCAAAATAAATATGTTGGGTAATGAACATGGATAAAAAGATTGTTACCTTAGGGACCCATGCGTTTATGCTAGCAGTAACAAACTACAACATCGGTGTAAAAAATACAAACTGTGGTTAGGGACCCTGTAGCATGAATATATGGCATACAACATGTGGTTTACAAATAGTGGTGGTTAAACACGTGGTTGACACTCTCTAGTTAAAAACCGATTTTGACTGTACTTTTATGTTTTTGGGTCCTACGGTTACTTGATCAGACTTGGTATATATGGTGCGTATGGATATAGTTTTTTTTCTGGGTTTCCAAACATGACATGCATATTCCGTGAAACATGTTTTATGTTGGTATACCAACAACTACAATAACAACAATGAACTAGAGAGTGTCAACCACGTGTTTTAAAACCACTATTTGTAAAACACATTTTGTATGATATATATATATCTATATACATTTATATATATGCGAGCAGGGTCCCTAACCACAATTTGTATTTTATACACCGGGTTAGTAGTTTGTTTCTGCAAGCATATACGCATGGGTCCCTAAGGTAACAATCCGATCTTGTTATTAATGTGCATTACACAATATATGTTATTGTCAGATATGTGCACGTCAGATCCATGTTATGTAACATTCCTGAAAGTTTTAACCGGACTGTCATAGTTTTGTTTCTGCAAGCATAAACGCATGGGTCCCATAGTTATTAAACCAAACTTTTTTTCCATGTGTAGTTAAAAAAATAATAAGCGTGTTAGATTTACGAACATTTTACCACAAATGTTTTAAATTTAAGCCTCTTGTCAAGCGCTTTGGTAAAGGGAAGGTAAATTCCCAAAACAGCCCGATTGAGATTTTTATTATTTCGGGGAATTTTCCTGGGTTTAGTACATAAATTTCTGCTTAACATATCTAGGTTATGTTATCTAAGTTAGATGTTTGTTAGATAATCTAACAAACAGTTAAAATCCGCTTTGGCGACTCCTTGTTGGAGATTTCGGAGCGATATAACATGCCTGTTACAATCATGGTTTAAAAACAAATCATAATTTTTAGGGTATTTCCATATGTTCCCTTTTTCTTTTTGCTCAATGGTACAAAGGCGGATAGGGAACTAACATTTTGGCCGTTCAAGCGCTATGCCCCAAAAAGCTAATTTAAAAAAATTCCGATTTGTTTTTTACCTCCCAGGGGAATTCCCCTGGGTATATTACCCAAACTTTTGGTTTCTGCAAATCTAGACCATGGTGTCTAACAAATAACAAAGTTTCATTTTAATTCCATTACCCCTTCTGGTAGATATCGGTGCCACAACCCATGCCTGTCACAATCATGATTTAAAAACAAAATGTTATTTTTAGGGTATTTCCCTAAGTAATTATTTTAATTCTTCTAAGTGTCATATCATTGTCTAATGCACTTACAGTTTGCCAAATTTAAATGAAATTGGAGTAGCCGTTGAAGCGCTCTGCCCAAAAAAGCTATTTTTTAAAAAAAAACACCCGTTTTGGTTTTTTACCCTCCAGGGGAATTCCCCCTGGGTATATCACCCAAAATTTTGGTTTCTGCATATCTAGACCATGTTGTCTAACAAATGACAAAGTTTTATTGCAATTCCATTACTCCTTCTGGTAAATATCGGTGCCACAACCCATGCCTGTCACAATCATGATTTGAAAACAAAATCGTATTTTAGGGTATTTCCCTGGGTAAATTTTTTTATTTCTTTTAATTAGTATATCAGTGGCTGGTGCCCTTATAGTTTACCACATCTAATTGAAATTGGAGTAGCCGTTCAAGCGCTATGACCAAAAAAGCTATTTTTTTTAAAAAAGATACCGTTTTGTTTTTTCACCTCCCAGGGGAATTCCCCTGGGTATATTCCGCAAAATTTTGGTTTCTGCACATCTAGACCATGTGATCTAACAAACGACAAAGTTTTATTGCGATTCCATTACCCTTCTGGTAGATGTCGTTGCCACAAGCCATGCCTGTCAAGCGTTTGACGAAAAAAAAAGAAAAAAAACGAAAAAAAAAAACGGACAAAAACAATATGTGTCCCATTTTTCCAAATGGGACCCATAACTAAGAGAGTGTCAACCACCGTGTTTAACCACCACTAGTATGTAGTTTGTTTCTGCAAGCATAAACGCATGGGTCCCATAGTTATTAAACCAAACTTCTTTTCCATGTGACAGTAAGAAAATAAACGTCTTAAATTTACGAACATTTCACCACAAATGTTTTAAATTAAAGCTTCCTTTTAAGCGTTGTATTGAAATGAAGCTAAATTCCCAAAACAGCCCGATTTAGTTTTTCGTGGTTTCAGGGAATTACTGGGTTTAGTAGATAAGTTTCTACTGGGTTTATTACGTAAGTTTCTGTTTTTACATATGTGGGTTATGTTATATAACAATTCTTAATGTTTTAATCTGATTTGTCGATCTCCTTGTTGGAGATGTCAGTACGATATGGCATACCTGTTACAATCATAATTCAGGAACATATATCTTCGTTTTTAAAGGAGTTACCCTAATAAATGTTTTCTTTTTTTTAATTGGAACAGAGTGTTTAATGGTATAACATTTTACCAAATCTGATTTAAATTGGGAGCTGCGGTTCAAGCGATATGCGCAAACAAGCTAATTTTTTAGAAAAAATACCGCTTTGGTTTTTAACGTCTCAGGGCAATTCCCCTGGATTTATTATCTAAAATTTTAGTTTCTGAATATCTAGCCCATGTTGTCTTACAAATAGCAAAGTTTGATTGCGCATACATTTTTTATTCTTGTAGATGTCGGGTCGACATGGCATGCCTGTGACATGGCATGCCAATCATGATTTGACAACAAAAGCTTATTTTTTAGGATATTTCCCTAAGTATTTTTTAAATTCTTGTAAGTGTTAAATCAGTTACTAATGCACTTACATTTTATCAAATCTGATTCAAATTGGAGCTACCGTTCAAGCGATATGCGCAAATAAGCTAAATTTTTAGGAAAAATACCATTTTGGTTTTTAACGTGCCAGGGGAATTCCCCTGGATTTATAACCCAAAATTTTGGTTTCTGCATATCCAGACCATGTTGTCAAAAACTAACAAAGTATTATTGCGATTTTACTATTACTTCTGGTAGATGTGGGGGCGATATGGCATGCCTGTCACAATCATGATTTGACAATAAAATCTTATTTTTTAGGGTATTTCCCTAGGTAATATTTTTATTTCTTTTAGGTGTTAAATCAGCTACTAATGCACTTACATTTTATTAAATCTGATTCAAATTGAAGCTACCGTTCAAACGCTATGCGCAAAAGAGCTAATTTTTTAGAAAAAAATACCGTTTTGGTTTTTAACGTCCCAGGGGAATTCCCCTGGATTCATCACCCACAATTTTGGTTTTTGCATATCTAGATCATGTTGTCAAAAAAATAACAAAGTCTTATTGCGATGTTATTATTCCTTCTGGTAGATGTCGGGGCGACATGGCATGCCTGTCACAATCATGATTTGACAACAAAATCTTATATTTTAGGGTATTTCCCTAGGTATTTTTTTTATTTCTTTTAAGTGTTCAATTAGTTACTAATGCACTTTCATTTTGTTAAATCTGATTTAAATTGGAGCTATCGTTCAAGCGCTATCCGCAAAAGAGCTAATTTTTTAGAAAAAAATACGGTTTTGGTTTTTAACGTGCCAGGGGAATTTCCCTGAATTTATCACCCAAAATTTTAGTCTGTGCATTTCTAGACCATGTCGTCTAACAAATTACCAAGTTTTGTTGTGAATCCTTTACTCCTTTTGGTAGATGTTGGGTCCACAAATCATACCTGTCAAGCGTTTGACGAAAAAAAAACGAAAAAAAACGGACAAAAACAATATGTGTCCCATTTTTCCAAATGGGACCCATAACTACACAGTGTCAACCACGTGTTTTAAAACCAACATTTGTGAAACACATTTTGTATGATATATATAGGCCTATATATACATATATATGCGAGCAGGGTCCCTAACCGTAATTTGTATTTTATACACCGGGTATGTAGTTTGTTTCTGCAAGCATAAACGCATGGGTCCCATAGTTATTAAACCAAACTTATTTCCATGTGTTGTAAAAAGAATAAGCGAGTTAGATTCAAGAACATTTTACCACAAATATTTTAAATTTAAGCGTCTTGTCAAGCGCTGTAGTAAAATAAAAGTAAACTAGAGAGTGTCAACCACGTGTTTAACCACCAATATTTGTAAAACACATGTCGTATGCCATATATTCATGCTACAGTGTCCCTAACCACAATTTGTATTTTATACACTGAGTATGTACTTTGTTTCTGCAAGCATAAACGCATGGGTCCCATAGTTATCAGACCAAACTTCTTTTTCATGTGTAGTTGAGAAAAGAATAAACGTCTTAAATTTACGAACATTTCACCACAAATGTTTTAAATTAAAGCTTGTTTTTCAGCGTGGTGGTAAAATAAAGCTATATTTCCAAAATAGCCCGATTTCATGGTTTCAGGGAATTCCCCTGGGTTTAGTAGATAAGTTTCTGTTTTACATATGTGGGTCATGTTATGTAACAATTCTTAAAGTTTTATTTAGTTTTGTCAACTCCTTGTTGGATATGTCAGTGCGATATGGCCTGCCTGTTAGAATCATAATTCAAGAACATATTTTCGTTTTTAAGGGAATTACCCTAAGGAAATGTTTTCTTTGTTTTAAATAATTGACTCAGAGTGTTTAATGGTCTAACATTTCACCAAATCTGATCAAAATTAGAGCAGCCGTTCAAGCGCTATGCCCCAAAAAGATAATTTATTAGAAAAAAACGTTTTGGTGTTTAACGTCTCGGGGGAACTCCCCTAGATTCATTACCCAACATTATAGTTTCTGCATATCTAAACCATGTTCCTTTACAAATGTCAAATTTTTATTGCGATTCCATTACTCTTTCTGGTAGATGTCGGGGCGCCATGCCATTCATGTTGCTATCATGATTTGAGGAAAAAATCTCATTTTTTAGGGTATTTCATTAAGTAATATTTTTTGTTTTAAGTGTTAAATCAGTGACTAATGCACTTACATTCTACCAAATCTGATTAAAATTGGAGAATCTGTTCAAGCGTTATCCCGTAAAAAGCTATTTTTTTAGAAAAAAACGTATTGGTTTTTAACGTCTCAGGGGAATTCCCCTGGATTGATTACCCAACATTATAGTTTCTGCATATCTAAACCATGTTCCCTTACAAATGTCAAATTTGTTACCCAAAGGTATGTTACCCAAAATTTTGGTTTCTGCTAATCTAGGCCACGTGGTCTAACAAATGACTAAGTTTCATTGCGATGCCATTATTCCTTCTGGTAGATGTCGGAGCCACAAGCCATGCCTGTCAAGCGTTTGACGAAAAAAAAAGAAAAAAAAACGAAAAAAAAACGGACAAAAACAATATGTGTCGCATTTTTTTTAAATGGGACCCATAATTACAGATAATAGACAGATTATAAGATTGTTGTTTTTTTTATAGTTCGTTATTCATTTTGCTTGCTTTGGCAGCTTTTCCCTTTTCCTTTGAAATATGCTTGGATCTGGTCGGAGTTTTTTCCTTTTGTTTCAGGTAGAAATACTCCCATAAGGATCAAACCCACCACCGCACATCCCAGCCATATCATCATCTCATAAGGACCCAAGTGGAACTAAAACGAATTGTTTTCAGGAAAGAGAACAACTTGGTAAAACAACTGTAATAGTCACTTTGAAATTTACCTCGTAAATGGTAATATTTGGTTGTAAAAAATATTGTAATATATATTCACGAATTCATTACATGATATGATGTTAATGTTTATCCTCGTTAATAAAAACACGCAAGGGGAGTTATTACCCTGGCAATCATTAGGTCACCTCGCATCCACCGTCAGGTTACCGGAGCTATATTGTAGTGTGTTGTATATGATTGAGATGTTCTTTAATCATTTCAATGGGTTAAGGCAATTCTCCCTAAGCGCCTTTTCACTGAGGACACCGCCGATAAGCTATCGACCAGTTTTAAATCTACAACCCTTCGGCTAAAAGTCGTCGTACTAATCCACCAAGCGAATCGGTCGGACCAATCCTAACCGTTGTGACGACACCAGCATTACCTGTAAGTATGGACCAACAAATGCTACCATCCAAGACATGCTCCATAACACGACAGATCCATAAGCCAATACTGTGGCTCTTGTTGCTTCGACTGTAAAGCTTACAAGAAGCGGGAATAAAGCCACGTTTAAACCGCCTTTCCATCTGTGGAGCAAGATGTTTATTCAAATTTGATCGAAAATAAAAAGAGATAGGATATTTAGACTTTATTCCTTTGAATAGGAAAGCGCGGGTGAGTTATCTTTAGAGAAAACGTCAGATTACTTCGCTTCCCTTCGTGGGGTTACCGAGGCCACTGCAGTATGTTGCGTACGAAATATGTTTAGACGCTGTAACCTACACAAATCTTTTACCGGTTGACCTTACAGACAGACTTGGATTCTGGGTGCACCATTTCTAATTGTACATGCATAACTCTACTCACACAACGAGATATACTCCAACGGCGACGATTGTGATATAAGGAAGGACTGCCGGTGCCAAGTAACTAGTTGCTCGACTTACAGTAAAAAGAGCAATGGAGAATATGATGACAGCGTTGCTCACAAGGGTAACCTTTAATGGTCCGAACTTACCGACCACTTTTGACTGCAAAACATCGGTAATTATCGCTTTAAATTCAAATTGGGTCAGCCCCTTCAGTTGTATATCAATAATGATTAAGACATATTACTGCCCGATTATAGCTCAATACGTTTGAGCTTTTGCCAAAATGTGGTAGAATCGAAACCAGCGGTTAGCTATTCTATTAAACTAGAGTATCATATATTTATAATCAATTTTATTTTATTAAAGTACTCAGGGCAAATTTGTTTAAACCTTAAACATGTGCAAGTATTAACAATGTTAAGTAATTGTGTAAAAAGGCAAAAAAAAGTGATCACAATGTTACAAAAGTGTGCACAATGACAATCTTAAACTTACTCCGAAAATCGCCGCAACAAAGGCTGCTCCAAACACTCCGATAGTTGCAAACGTCACAAGATGCAGGGGAATTCCCGCATTCGCAAACACAAGATCGGAGTATATACTGATATGATTAATGCCGACCAGCATAAAATTGGAGTTTAACAATAAAACAGCCAAAAGTTGTTTTCTGTAACAATAGGTGCAACACTTTGTTTGACGTAAGCTCGCAGAAGCCATTTAATTTGTTGTTTCTGCAAGCTCAACCTCAATAATGGCGGAACAGTATTATTGTTTGTTTTAAAAAAATGGACAGATATTGTTTTATCGGTTCTATTATTTATTGTGTTATATATATTGTTTAGATAGAATATTGTCAAAGTATATTGGTAGTTTAATATAATGTGGATATCTTATTGAACTGGTTTGAAACGTTAGCATGTGTTAACAAGGATAACCAAAATGTGATGTGTGATCCAATTGTTTAGTGCCACGGCTTAGGATAACCTTGTGGTTGAAAGACGTGGCTCTAAACCACCACACTAACCGGACGAATCTAACCTGTACTGAGGCGTAGATACAATTTCTTTAATGCCAAGTATTGCAATGTTCTTTATTTTACCACGTATGAGGTCAAGTTTTTGTTTTATTAAACTCTAAAAAGATAAAACATACTAATGTGATTTCTAAACCTACCGTGCAGGCATAAGTCCAAATACTTTGGACGAATAATCAGATAAATTTTTTTGTAATATAATGAATTTTAGCTCGGTTTTACATTGTTGATGGAGCGATATGCCCTGCCAGTGGACACAAGCACGTAGTTTTAACCTTAACGATCAATTAACTCGCTGGTTTAGTGCGTTGCCTTTCAGTTGAAGGGGTGCAGGGTTAAATTAGTTGCGTGCTAATCGGTTATGTCGTTGGGTAAGGCTCTTAGCGGAGATTGCCAGAACCTAGTAGAATTCTACCAAATTGAAGGAACCTCTCAAATCATACCCAACACATTGCAATATCTCCGGTAACACGCTAGTTGGCTTTCAGCCAAAGGTTTCAGGTAGAAAATGGTCGCAAGCAAGACCGTTGAGTCCTGACCAAGCAAACATGATCTTAACCAAATATAATAAAGGGTTGTACTAAAACTGAAAGAAATGCTTAAATCATTACCAACACACTGCATTAGATGCGGTAACCTGATGGTGGGCGCGATGTAATCTGATGGTTGCTT